>JASDQU010188767.1:11143-21807 GCA_032191745.1 Picea mariana | reverse complement strand
CTATGAAAAATCCTATTTATTTCATTATGAGTCTTTATCATCACCTTTATTAAATACTATATCTAATATCAAAAGATATTTTAAATACTTTAGTTATTTTTATTTGTTTTCTTGGTTTTCCCATTTAACTATTACTTACCAATCCTCTTTTATAAATATAAACCTTCGCACTATTTTTCAACATATTATTTTTGTATTTCCTTAGATGATGGGTGGAGTGTCCACTAGAAACGTTGGATGTTTCAAAACCTCATACACAGTTTTTATTCAGAAAAATTTCTAGCATTATGACTAACTATGGAAACCTACATACTCAGTTTCTATTTAATTGCTGATTTTTTTAGAATATCAACCTTTCAAAGTTAAATGAAAGTTCAATTTTAAGAGAATAAATTAATTGAACATCTATTACATTACTTCTATTAATATTTTTGTAAATGCAAGTCTCTAACACTAAGATGGAATTGGCTTAATTTTCATGTAATAGTCAATGATAACAATTCCATTCTTCTGTAATCATCTTTTAAAAGAATATCTCTTGGATACTACCTTCCAAAGCCAACTAGGTGAAAGAAAGACATGGACGAAACTAATGTAAAATTGGCCCCATGAGATAAAAGATCTTAATTTTTTTTTGAATTCTTAAATATCTCCCTAATGACATTAAGTTTACCATGGTGTCGGGATAGGCCTACCTTTTCTATTCATCGCGGGGTTCAGGTAAGTAAGCAATAATCTCAAGGGTGGTAAACATGACGGTGTTAGAAGAGAATGGGAGAATTCCATTTCTTGATGTGATGTTCACTCGGAAGCATGATGGGACTCTCAATTATCGAGTATTTAGAAATAAAACTCATATTTAAATTTATCTATAAGACAACTCACATCACCATCTACAAATAACAAGGTTGTGAGTTTAAAAACATAGGTTGGAAGAATAATGACATAAAAAGAGCAAAGGGTTATTTATTACACAACACCAACCCACTACTAAGAAGGTATATCTTCCTTACATTCAATGAATCAATAACAAAGCTGTGAATGTTTTAAGAAAGAAGAAAGTTAAATATTTGTTCAAGCCTATGGGAACTATTAGGTAGAAGATGAGGTTTGTAAAAGACACAGTTTATAATCAACAACATAAATATGTCAATATGTCTATAAGGTTGAGTGCTCCTATAGGAAATCTTGTATCGCAAAAACTAGACACTTGTTTCATATAAGGATTAAGGAACATGTGGTTGGCATTACAAATCAATATTCATGCAGCTTATCCCTCATTGAAGACTTCCTTAAGACCAAGCACGATCTGTTCTTAGAGGATGTGAATATATTTCTAAAAGAATCTCACTATTATAAGCATTTGTTTAGAGAAGAATTGGAAATAATCATGCATCTGAACAACTTGAGTAAGGATAGAGGTTTCGAGATTAGTGGGAATTGGGTCCTTTTAATCGACTGAAAAGTGGCCATCACACTAATATTGGTGGAAATAAAAGTTTATAAATATTAAAATGATTAAAAATGGGTAATAATAAGAATTATTGTGTTTCTTAATAGCCTATGTTTCTCAATACTATATGATGCATTAGTAAAAAATGGGGATGTTCTTTCCAACAAAGAGGATCTACAGTCTATTGACAACTTAGTTATGTTTTGGTTTTGAATGTTGTGCTTCCCATTGATTAATGATTAGGTTACATAGATTAAAAGGTTTCCTTAATCAAGATAAATATTATATAAGAATGAAGACGATATAATTTACCATTACATGAGAATGAAATTGATGTCATATTAGACTTAGAGAATTTCATCTACATCGCTATTAATAAAATTAATTTGATATCTCTTGACTCAACTCATGTCTTAAATATGAAGACTGATCTAGGTTCGAAACATTAACAAAGTAACCATGTCTACTGTGGATATTCCAAAACAACATTTCAGTAATAATGCCCACCATAGGAATCTCTAATCTATTAAATAATTAACTATCTCAACCGAAACTCAAAGTCAACTTCACTCAAAATGAACTAAATGCATGTGTGTAATTAATTTCATATTTTCATGTCTACATGTTTAAATTATACATTAATTTTCTAAAATCACCCCCTGAACGCTTAATGGTCCAAATGTTGTTACATGTTTAAATTATACATTAATTTTCTAAAATCACCCCCTGAACGCTTAATGGTCCAAATGTTGTCTTGTAGAATGAAACAAAGGCATCACTTAATTAACTATCTCAACCGAAACTCAAAATGAACTAAATGCATGTGTGTAATTAATTTCATATTTTCATGTCTACATGTTTAAATTATACATTAATTTTCTAAAATCACATTTCATATTTTCATGTCTGCATGTTTAAATTATACATTAATTTTCTAAAATCACCCCGTTGAACGCTTAATGGTCCAAATCTTGTCTTGTAGAATGAAACAAAGGCATCACTTTGAATTGTGTTCTTGTATTTATAGGTAAAATCTATGTTTCCTTCAACTTCAAACCGAAGTTGTGGTGGATGATACACTTAAACTTATTCTTCATAGTGGCCATTTAAGAATGGAGAATTTGCATATTCATGCTAAAGTTCCCATTTATGATGCACTATGAATTCGCTAATGCAATTATTATGTTCTTTTGATGAGCTAGAACATTCATCCTTCAATTTAAACTTGATTTTATTTGTTTTTTTTTTCCTTCGGTAGGACTTCTTGTTTGGGAACATATTAGCCTCTCTCTAAAGACAACATATTGATCATAAATAGTCTTCTTAATTACTGGGTTTCAAATTTTATATCCTTTTATACCATATTTATAACCAATATAGATACATTTTTCATATTTTTAACTATCTTACTCTTATTTTCCTTTGGAACGTGTACATAAGCATCACAACTAAAAAATTAAAGATATTGAAGAAAAGGTTTTTACTAGTCCATGCCTAATGCAGAGTTTTGTCCACCAATGATGATTATGGTGATATATTTACCAAATAACATGCAATACTCTCTGCCTCTACTCATAATTACTATCCTGACCCAACACCATTGAGCATGGTCCTTTATTTATCCATCAACATATATTCATCATTTCTCAAACCGCATTATGTTGAGGTGTGTATGGAGTGTTCTTCTACCTTGATCTATCAAAATTCTTACATAATTCATCAAATTTAGTCCCACATAACTCTCTACCATGATCTATCCTCAAAACCCTTTTTTTATTCTATGTTTGATTTAACACAAGAGCCATAAACTCTTTAAATTTACCAAATACCTGTTATTTCTTTCAAAAGAAATAAATCTATGTATTCCTAGAGAAATCAGCAATGAATGAAACATAGTACACAAATTTACCTATTGATGGAGTATGCACAGGTTTAAACACATCACTATGTACTAACTCTGAGATTCTATTTTCTCTTATAGATCTAGATGAGAATCTTACTCGATTATTTTTACTATATTTGCAATGTTAACAGAAATAAAAATCTAGTTTTAAATCATACATTCCTTCAACCATACCTATATTGTGTAATGCTCAAAGGCCCTTCTCTCTAATATGTTGTAGTATTTGATTCCACACCATTGTATTCTCTCTAGATATAGTAGGGGTTATGTCTTCTTCATTTCCACCCTCAAGAATAATATAACTATTAAAAATAGTGTCGATAGTGCTTCCCATCAATCTATGCAAAGTTCCATTCTGAACTCCCCTCATCAACATCGTTTATGCTCGAACCATTTTGCAGATTTATTTGTCAAACAAAGTATGTACACTTGCATCACTCATGTTACTTACAGATATCAAGTTTCTATCCAACCCTAAAATATCAACAACCCTAGAGAGTGTTCTAATCATTCCATCCTTGAGAAGAAACTTGAATTTTCCTCATCCTGTGATTTTGGTTATCCATCCATCCTGTAGGAAAATGTCATGTCCATTATATTTTTCATATTCACAAAAACAATCCTTGTGGGGAGTCATATGAAAAGAAGCATCTGAATAAATCAACCATACATCATGATCTGCATGTTTCCTTGAAGAAGCCAAGTACACATCCTCTCCGTCCTCTAAGGAGTTCTTCCCTTCTATGGAAGGAGAATCATTGTTGTGAGAAATATCACCCTACAGATAGGTCAAGCTCCCATTAGTTGGGTTTTATTTGCTTAAAACATAATAGATAAAGTGGAAACTAACATCCCTTTCTCCTGTCTATTCACACATGAAAATAAGAATACAGAAAGAAAAAGAGAGTACACCTTTTTTGGAGGTTGTCCCTGCTTCTCGTTGTTGCTCTAGTGTTGAATCCTGTCCTAGGATCTTCCTCTTCTTCTACTTCTACAAGGTTAGATAAAAGAAAATCTAACTACATGAAACAAGCATGATATTCATATGTAAACTTAAAAGAGACATAATTATGGGAATAGGCCAAGCTATTATTATTAAGAGAACAAGAAAGGCTTATATCCATGATGTGATGAAGATATTCCTCCATGATTTTACTTTTTATCCCCTTACTGTATGCTTGACATATTAACCAAAGGTTTGGTATGCTTCAGACCTTAACTTCATCTAATCTCATCCACCCTTGAGAGTCCTTGTTTATATATATTCTTGGGAGGTTTAACCAACTTATAATATCAAGGGAAGGTTAATATATTTCCTCCATAAGTTAGGATTAATTACCCTAAAAGGAGAGACTCGAGCTTATGAGTCATCCCTCGATCATAACAACCAGAAGTATTTTAGAGCTGACCCATAGGAAAAGGTGGGATTCGTTCAAACCACCCTAATAGGAGTGACACTCCCTACAAACTTGACAGAGGGACTCATGGATTCTCCCTCTTGGTATAGAAAGAAGTGTCACCCAAGGGGTGATGCTCCCTAAGCCATTGGAGAGGAGCATCAGTGCTCCAACTAAGCCAATAAGAAAGGGGGAAGATATTGTGTTTGACCTTCAAAAAGTGGATTTTATTCACTTTGATAGATATGGAACATGAAAAAAAGTTTCCCATGGTGTCAGGGATGCGAAACCAAGGTGCGACACTTAGATGTGACAATTTTGGGTGTATCAGATTGCCCCCTAAAGCATGAGGTGAGAAAATAAATGATGGAAGAAACACTTTACAAAATAATGTGTGTCAAGGGGTGTTGGAATATGAGAGTCAAATGGAAGTTGCATACAAACATCAAAGAAAACATAAATCATCCTGAGGTAGGCATTCCCATGCTCGGTGAAAAATAGACTCGTAGCATTGTCGTCGACCAATACACTGCAGATCGATGACAACATTGACTAAGGATATGACCACCAAATATACAATGTGGATCCATATCTCCATGACTCGATCAGGTTGTAGCCATGATAGTTTACATATTTGACCCACAATATGACAACAACATATCCACAAACAAACACAAAGTGTATCTATGTGACAGTGTACATCAATAAGATTGTTCTCCATTGCAACCTCAGTTAGGCACATAACACTGGTAGGTGACAAAAATATTCCTAGTATCTTCATCCCAATCCCTAACCAGTATGATTCTAACCATGCGAATACATGTGATGATGTTGAACATGGTAGAAACCACTTGACTACTGGTTATTAATTTATACCATTGACATGTGTGAGGGAAATCATCAATAATGTCAATGAATCCCAAGGTACCTCAGTACAATCTAGTGAATGTGAATCAATGAGTTGAAGTCAAACATTTAGAATAATCTTCCAATCAGAGGCCAATTATGTAAACCCATTGTCGAAAGAGAGGAAACCCACCATTGAGGCATGCATGTTACAAGTCACTAGTTGGTTTCTAAGTCTGACTTCTAGATAATGTGTTGTAGTCAATAGGAACAGACTCTTCAAAGGAGGTTCATGATGTATCCCTCATCATCAACACAAAAATGATTATGATAGTGATTTGAGATTATAGAGAAAATGTGGACAAACTGACATGAATATGAAAGTGGATAATACTGCAAAGGCTGACTGAAGTTGGGACTTCCCTTAAACATTGTGCGGCATGACAAGTGACATGGAAACATTGACTCAACGAGGCATGAAATGAAACATAATGTGATGAAAATCGAATGTTCTCTTTGAAGGATTCAAAAGATTGTGATGACACATATAATTGATATGGCTCAGAGACAAGCATATTACCCAACTGTAAGTAGGATGCAGACATGTGCCATATTCAAGGGTGACTAAGAACAATTGTTGTAATGTTTCAAAATCTTGACCCACTTCCAAAATTTTTGTCCCATCCAGATAGATGAGTACCTCTTTGTTTTTTAACAATCTTGAGGATACAAAATTCTCATTATAACTCACCTTTTCTAAGATCCTCTTAACATACTTAACGAACTTCAAGAAGTAAGGGTTCTCTCCCAAATGGGTGAAACTCTAATTCAGTTTCACTTCACCTTGTAAAATCTGGGATTTTTACCCCTTTCTCAGTGATTCTTTTGTTGCTATTTAGCAGGGATATGGATCATCATTTAGACTAACGTATGGACCAGGTAAGTGTTTTTTCCATACTCTATGTCTTCATGGTTTCATTTCCTCATTTCATGCACATTTTCCTGATATTTGAGCCAATATAGGGATTTAATGGTGCCCTCGAGCAATGATGCTCCCTTAGACTATCATGAGGAGTGTCGGTGATGCCTTGCATGACATAGAAAGGGGGCATTGATGCCCTATATCTTTCTCTGGGGGGTGTCAGGTGTAAAAATTAAAAAAAAAATTAAGTGTTTCTTAACATAAAAGCACTGTTTTGGTCTCAAATATTTGCTAATGATTTTTCTTGTCATTTTCAGAAAATTACTTTCCACCATGTTGGAATTGAAGGAACGAGAGCACGGAATGGATGATTTGGCCAATTTTCAATATCAACAAACCTTAAATTCTCTCAAGAACTGTGGTTTGTTGAAGTTCTTCAAGACCTAGAGTATGAGAAAAGAGGTGATGCTTTTGGAGCATTTAATAGCAATGTGGGATGTAAAAAACATATATTCATAATTGGCCCTCATGACCTTGAGATCAAGTTGGACAACATATATTTTCTGGTAGTGATCTGGAAACATGGAGCACCTATTATAATATCTGGGTCTTGCGACACAAATAATACTAATGATAGTTATATTTCATTGTTTTCTCAGGCAGGGTCCTACAAGACTGGTGCCAATATTTCCATCAAAGAGATAGAATATCATCCTCTCCACACTATTGCATTCACCATTTCTAAACTAGTAGGAAGAACTTGTTCCCACCTACTCTCCAAATAACATATGTCCTATGCAGTTGAGTGCATGGAACCAAATATTTTCAACCGGTGTACTGGTGTATTGACTAATTTGAAGGATCAAGTCACAAGATGTAAGACGAGGAAGAAGAAATAATTCGGATATGGCTCTATGTTAGTATCATTATTTTTGGAGAGATTTCCATTGTTGTGTCTGTATATTTGCATGTCTTCATGTCCGATTATGGAACCACGCATTGAAAAATGGACCATTTTCTCAGCTCGACTAGCGACTGGTCATCTGGTTTTTTATTTTGATGATAATTTCTTTGATTGGTGGAAGAAACAACTACCAATGACTGAGGATTTTCCCTATGTTGGTATGGATTTTTGGGGTAGTATGGACTTGGTGCTCCCATAAGGAGCAGGGTGGGATGCTTCAGCTGAGTCTCTAAAGAGCATGACCTCATAATATTCTTATTTTTTTAAAGTTTTGATGTATGTGATTTTTTTTATTGTACAAAGGGATTAAATTATGAATTCATCTTGTAGATCGATGACTTGGGTGTCCTAATGATTTTTCAGTGTATGCTCTACACAGAGAAAACCTATAGATAGAGTCAGGTTATGATTTTAGAGAGATTCCGGATATGGAGGGGATCTTGAGGAGTTTAACCATAGGGGTTCCCTCAATGCTCCTTCGGGATATCCCTCCTCACTTAAAGAGACATGTAGTGGGTGTTTCTGAGGGCATGAGTCACCTTCTATGCTAAGTGGCTACACTGATCACTTACTATCATGAGCATCATGCACCACATGAAGACTAATAGATTTTTCTGATAAATGTTGTCCTATATTATGAGACAATGATGTATAGGCCATGTAGCCTAAGTTTTTTACACTTATGTACTTTTTTGGACGTATGTATGACACACGTTTTCTACTTATATATATATATTGTTTCAACTACTTATCTTTCAGTGATTTTTTTTTCATTTTTGTGTTGTCATGTATGTTTTATGGTTTCAAACATTTATCTATGTGAAAAATGCCAATCTAACATGTAATTTTCTAACGAATTAGTAATAACGTTAAATTCCCTCGATATATGTTGATATTCGATGTAATAAAATGACCTTTCAAGACAAATAACCCTTAAATAAAGACACAACAATGTTCGATTATAGATATAATAAATGTGATTCAATTGACGAACTACGAGTTGATAGTCGAGACTGGAAATTATATGAGATATACCAAGATAGGTAGTCTCGGTCAAAATTCCAATCACAACATGATATTCTGCAACATTATTGGTTACAAGACCAAGACAAATCCCTCCTGAACTCACCAACTCACCTAAATGGTAAATGGTCCAAGCTATAGAAGCCAAGTTCTGGGTCTATCGGCTAGAACTATCCACAAATCCAATGTGTACGGGAAAGGATGCTGACATATATACATTCAAGCAAAAAGCAGGATAACCAACTATGGGTGAAACAGATTCTCTCACGAAAAAGAAAATAAACACACCAAACCAAAACATATGGTACAGTAATGTACAAAGCACACATGTAGGATACCCCAAAGAATAATACTTTTTCAAATAGAGCCCATTTTGGGGCTCCTTTAAATATATTCCACCACAGTCGATTAGCTCATAAGAACCTTTCTATAGAACATGTTTTATGATTTAAGGTCCATGCCACATAGGTTCTAATTTTCTTGCCCCCAACTTATCATGGTCTTGTTCATAGGCTAGGACTAAGTCTCCTTCTACAAAGGTGTCAGGTTGGACAGACCTATCATATTTAATCTTGATACGTTCTGGGTATGTCTCTTTAATGAGAGCATCATCGCGATGAGTCTCATCAAGTTTTGTTAAGTATAGAAAATGTTCTTCCTCGGGCAGAGGTATTCAACAAAAGTTCTACAACTAGTTTCGAAGATGGAATTTCACATTTGACTGGAAACACCACTTCTAAACCATATACGAACTGGAAAGGTGTGAATCTACTGGTGGTTTTAATGGAATTATGGTAAGCCCGGAGTGTTGAGAAAATTTGTAAAGTCCAATTCGTTTTTTTCACCCCCACCATGCATTGAAGCCTAGTTTTAAGGACTTTATTAATAACTTCTACTTATCCATTGGATTTTTGATAATAGAGGGATGAGTTTTCATGAAAAAAATACAATTTGGCACTGAGCTCAGCCATCATATGGTTCTGGAAATGAGATCTGTGATCAGTTATGATAGCTTGCAAGACTCTGAATATAGCGGTGATGTGGTTGAAAATGAATAGAGCAATAATTATGCCATCGTTCAAGAATATAGGCATAGCCTCTTCCCATTTAGTGAAATAATTGACCACAATGATAATATAACTATTCCCCCCAAATTAGGTAGGCTTACATTTCATGAAATAAATGCCCCACTTGGAAAATGGGCCAACAACAACTCCTAGATGAAGCAGAGTAGGGTGGGTACGTGCTTTTTTCTTGAAGATTTGACAGGGTGGGAATTTTTTAATAGATTCAATACAGTATTTAAATATCGATGGATAAAACTACCCTACACATAGGATTTTCTAGGATGTAGCCATCCTAGAAAGATGAACTCCACATGATCCTGAGTGGAAATCATTAAATACATGTTCAACCTCTTCATGATTTAAACATTGTCGCAAAATGGTATCAATACCACGATGATACAGAGTGTCGCCAATTATAAGATAATATTTAGAATGATGTCGAATGAAACAACGTTCATCATGGGATACGTCTGTTATCACCCTATAATTTATAGGATCAAGTGGTGACTGGAATGTTATCTCTCTAGTGTTTTTTGTTTGACAAATGATTTTTCATTCTGCAAATAATTTGAGAAAAGAAAGAAAAAAGAAAAAAGAAAAAAGAAAAAGAAAAGAGGGCATAAAAGAATATCAATAAGAGCCCCATGCAATAACAGTGACTTGGTCCATACCTTTCAAGCATGGCCAAGTTCTTTTAAATTTATGTTGATAGGAATAGTGAATAAGCTTGGATAAAATATTTAATCTTAGCCAAGTGATCTAGGTTAGTTAGTGAATAAATCTATCCAGACTGTCTAATCTTGGGCAGATAGCCCCAGGGTAGAGTAAGTTCTTAGCCCAACGATTTAATCTGGGCTGATTGTCGTAGGAAGTTAGGTTAGAACATAGGCTAGTTTGCTTTACTTCAATAAAACCAGCTCGATGACCAATGTTGGACCATGTCTTGGATGCTTAAAAGGTTGTTTGTCTAACCCCTTGGTGATGTAACATGAAAAATCTTGGGAAAAACCCATGATAAGCATTTATCCTAAGTTCTTCGAGAACGTATACTTTCTGCACCCACATTTATTCCTTGCTCATATATCAACG
>JASDQU010188766.1:36493-54967 GCA_032191745.1 Picea mariana | reverse complement strand
GCAATGGAGATGGGAATGGAAGCAAAGGATGTGGGCATCAAGGGCGCCTCTTTCCATGGAGAGCTCTAGGAGGCCTTGGTTCCCATTTATTTGTGGTGTTCATACTTGCTTGGAGGAGGGCACACTATAGGAGGAGGGCGCACACCTAGTGGGCAACTCTTATACTGGGCAGATTGCTGTTTGGTTTGTTTTGTTGGAGAGGTAGCACACAAGAGCAGATTTGTGTGCAAGGGTTTCTTCTACAAAGCAATAAAGAGCAAGGGCACAAGGTTAGAGTGGGATTGAGCAACAAGTGAGGAGGGCGCACCATGCTTGGGCGCATTCACCTTCTTGGACCTGTATAGCAGCTTGAGAGGGGCTGCCATTGTAACAGGTTCATTTGTTTTATTGTACTTGTTGTATCTCACACTTCTTACATCACTTATATAGACTTACATTCCAAACTAGTTTCCCCGGGGGGGTTTTATTTAGGGTCGTGTTGACCAAAACCACTTGTGTCCTATTTTCATGCATGCTAGTGTTTAGAACAGCATTATAATAGTTGTTAAGATCTAGAGGTGTGTTATATATTTTGAGGTATGCATGTGCTAACCTATGGGTAACTAAAACTACATGCAAGGGCACCTTAAAAGCATATGTAACCATAACAAAACAGCAGAAAAGTTCCTGAACTGTTTGCTGTTATAAAGCAGCAGCAAAGAACAGTTAGACAGCTGAAACTTAGAGCCAATCTCAGGTCAAAGACAGACCTAGTTGGCAGCCTGTTAGGACCTCAGATTTTCCTCAGATTTGACATAAAATATAGCTGAATTGGTTAAGTGATTTGACACATCTTTGGATGATTAAAGAACAGATTTACTGCCGTTATAAACTGCTGTAATAAGATGTTTCAGATCTCTTATATGGCTTGAAAAGTGTGCCCTAAGGACTGTATCATTATGGTATTGAAGTATGCTTATATGGTATTTATTCTCTTAGGCTAACATTTCAATTTTGTGGAAATTTCTCCAATGTTTGGATTCAATTTGTAAGACAACCTTAGCGTGCCATAAAAAACAAAAAAAGTCAAGGTTTGCATTTGAGAGTTCATTAAGCTAGGCTATAATATTTTTACCTTAGAGTTTATTAACTCTATTAACTCTATGGGTTACACCATCTTTTGAGGTCAGCTAGGCGTTTGCATTTTCAATAAAGTATGTCTTTGAATAAAACATTACTTATGGTACTTGATTCCTAATTTACATGGAACAAACATTTTCATGTCATTTAAAATTTTCTTTTATAGAAAAGTTCTTACGAACTACTAAGCTTGACATAGAGTCTGGACACTGATAACTTGTGGTTGTTAGTTGTTCGACAGTTTGGACACTAAGTTAGAATGTGGCCATGGTATACTATTTATGATTTTTGAAATGTGCTTGTGAAAATGTTAGGCATAAGTAATTTCCTCTGTAGCTTGATTTTCCTTGTTTTACATGCTGGCAGCATCAGGGGTTTCTACCTTGTGAAATTTTTGACTATTATAGCTGTTTCTAATTAACCTACCTAAAAAACCTTTGTGCTGCCTTTTCATCCTATTATCGTGCTTAACAAGAGAAATCACTGTTCATACTGGCTTTCTTCTCTCATGGTTGTTGGAGATAAACAATGTGCATGTTGTTTTAAATTTTAATTGATGTGTTTGATGTAGAACGTAACTTTTGTTAGTTATAATATCCATCATGTCCTACCTTTCTATCTGGAGTGTGCAGTTGCATGCCTTGGGGTCGGATGATTAAGATATATAGAGTAAGTCATTATTTCACTCACAAAATATTGCATCCAAGCTATATGATACTTTGGATCTGCAGATGCAAGAGATCTATGGAGCTGCTGGTTATTTCTCTGAAGTCAAGGGGTCAAACAAGCGAAAGTACTCGTGAGTTGCATTCACCTTCTCAAAAATTTGCTTTTCGGGTTTGTTAGTCAACTTGCAGTATTGTAGGATGGAAAGACCTAAGTCTTTGATGTCACTATCTAGTATCTTCTATAAGAAATGTTTGAATATTACTGATAAAACATAAATATTTGTAAGGCAGGTTTGCTCTTGAAAGACCACTGTGAAAACTAGGGATTTGAGAAAACACCTTGATAGATTGAAAGTACTTTCAATCTCTGTACTGATATCTTAAAAGTGGAAATGAAATTATATATATATATATATATATNTTCTTTGGTAAAACAATTATATATATATATAATTGTTTTACCAAAGAAAAAATCTGATCTTTTATTTCAAGAAGAAAATAAGTTACATTTTGTAAATGTCTTATCAGAGCACCAAAATATATGGTCATCATAAAGTCCATCACCTGTTCTATAAAACCCCCCAAACTCTCTATAAGGATGTCATTACATTTCTTACATAGAAAAAAGGGGCACTGTCCATCAACGCAAAAGATCATAATTAACTCAAAACAAAAATGTAAAATAGCCACTCTAATGTCCAGAACCATCATGAAAAATGCCTTCAGAAAAACCATCAACTTCTAGACAGCATCAGCATTAGAACAGTACTCAATCAATAAGGCCTGCAATATGATAGTAGCAAAATGTTTTGATTTCATCAGGGTTAATATCCCCTCCTCTGAATTCCTCTACTACCACTGAGCCCACTTGACCAGCAACAGCCTTTTGATAAAGCATCTGCATCCGTGTTATGAATTCTTTTGACATGCATGAAAGATGTCTTGGAATTCCCCAGCAGCAGCTTGTGCTTGTTCTAGCAGGGGTAAAAGAGTCTGTAGCCTGTGGGAGCCTTTTACCCATTCTACAACTAACTTTTAATTCCCATACACCTGGAGCTTGTCAATTTCTTTAGMTACAACAATCTTCATCAAATTCATTCATGCATAAAATTCAGACCAGTTGTTGATGCCATTACCCAGACTTAGCTTGAAAGAATAGCTATGTTGTTAGGAACATGAAGAACTCCCCTGCACGACATGGAATGAGATTACCCTGACTGACTCCATCACAAATTCCCCAAGCAATAGATTTATCAATCTCAGGAGGATTGCTGTTGGTTGAAGCCCTCATCTTGGGATATACTTTGAGATCACTATAGATATATGTAATGCTGTGAAAAACTTCAAGGAGGGAATAGGATTGGTCCTGGAACAAAATCCTATTTCTTGTGATCCAAAGATCCCAAGACACCACACAAGGTAGAGCTTTGTGGTTAGATAAAGCAAGGTCCTCCATCCATTTCTTAAACCCCTATACTAATGTGTCCCCTTCCTAGCTTCCAACACCTTCTACTAAACTGAACAATTATTTCCACACCTTCTTAACAAAAGAACAGTTCATTAACAAGTGTTTAATTGTTTCTCCTTTAGCTTTGAATAGAACACATATACTTGGCCCTTGCCAGGTCCTCTTCTGCAAGATTTCCCAAGTTAAAACTGTATTAATGAAGGCCAACCAGAGGAAGATTCTGGACTTCAATGGAGTTTTTATTTTCCTTAAAGCTTTCCACCACCATCACTCCTCTTGCTCTTCTGTGTAGATTTTCTGAGGTACTATGAGGCTGCCCAACAGGTCTGTCTTTGACCTCTTGTTGGGCTCTAAGTTTTATCTTCAAGACTGTCCTTTGCTGCTGTTTTAGGACAGCAAACAGTCAAGTACTTTCTGTTCACAGTTTTGATGGTTAAGTGTCATTTTGAGGTGCCCTTGCAAGTGTTTTATTATCCCAATGTTCGCACATGCAATATACTCAAAACAAATAACACTACCTCTAGATCTTTACAACTCTAAATGCTGATTTTACACTTCTAAGCATGCATGAAATTGACACATATGTTTTTGGTCAACATGACCCTGGAAAAACCCCCCATGGAGAAAACCAGTTTGGATTAGATGTATATAGAAGGCCTCAAAGCAAAATGTACAACATGGAAAACATAAACAAGTGAACCTGTTACAATAACAACCCTTCTCGGATGCCTTGGAGTGCTTTGAAGACCTCCCTGCTAGCCTCTTGAAGCAAGACGCCCTTTGCCTTGGTGCGCCCTTTTTCCTTAGCTTGCCTTTGCCCCTTTTCCTTATGCCTTTGCTTGTGCCTTTAACCTTGCCTTTGCCTTTGCTTTGCCTTTGGTGAAGCACCCTCCTCTCAAGAGTGCCTCCCTCCAAGTAATGGTGCGGCCCTATGCTCAAGTGCGCCCCCTCCTCTAGAAAAACTCCACAATGGTGAGCCCTCCTTCACCCTTGCGCCCTCTACACACTAGAGTGCGCCTAAGTAAGTGAATGAGTCCTCTCCTCAAGATAGGAGCCTCTCCCAAGCTAGAATGCGCCCCCGATCCTCTAGAATGCGCCCTCCTCTAGCATGTGTGCCCCTCCTCCATAGAATGCGCCCCTACACAAGATGATGTCCAAGCCTCCATGGTAGACTCTCCATGCAAGCTAGAACCCAAGCTAGGGCTCCTCCTTAAACCTCACCCTCACGTGCCTTCTCCTCCTCAAGATATGTGCCCAAGAGCTCTCCTCCTCTTCTCCTCTTCTCTCAAGTGAAGAATGAATCTCTTCATCACCCTTTTCCTTCATTTAGCGTCCTTTGGCCAAACCCTAAAAGATCGATGGCCTAGATCCAATCTAGCCAAGTCTAATCAATGGGTGAGATCTAATCCAAAAATCTCACTTAGGAAACCCACTTTCCGTAGTTTGCTTTATGTCCTTTAACTCACCCACAGTGAATTAAATGTCACTTTAATGACTTAAGTGACTTATTTCACTTTTGACTTAAATCTCCTAAGTCAAAGTGAAATTAGAATCATAAAGTAAAGTAACAAGGGTGATAGTGTCCCCCTTTGTGTTTAGAGACTCAAACACAAGGGGACCACTTTCCAAGGTACCCAAATCTCAACATTCTGCTAGAAACATTGCCTAAAGCCCACATTAGCTGTGTATTCCCCAAATGGATTCCAGGACCATACTGAAACATCTTTCAAATGAATGTGATTCATCTGCAGTCTGTTGGTAAAGATATTCCATTCTTTAGCTTTATACCCTTCAAGGCCTATATCTTCAGCTTTTTCCACCCATTAAGCCAAAAGTTTCCTCTACCCATGGTAGCCACATCAGCCAATGAAAAGATACCTCATGGTTGAAGAGAACCCATTACATTTTCAGATAGCAAGTGATAGGCAGAACTTCCAATCCAAGGGTCTACACCTATTCTTACATTTCTACCATTGATATCTTCCAAGCTAGCCAATGCCTCAAAAGAGGAAAGACTTCCAATCCCAAGGGTCTACACCTATTCTTACACTTCTACCATTTCCTATCTTCCAAGCCAGTCAATGCCCCCAAAGAGGAAAATATTGAACTAAATCCTTCCACATGATTGAGGCATTAGCACAAGATTTTTTTCTCTGCCTAATACAATTGTCCACAGATAGGGGAGCTATGTAGTTGGAAAAAATCCCCTGCTGCCACAAGCTTGTAGGTATAATCAATCTCCACAAACTCCTATCTGACAGAGCCTTACCAAAATGGTGAATGTTTTTCAGGCCCCATCATTCCATTGCCTTTGGTTCTGCAATTCTTTGTCACTTCACTAATAGAATGCCCTTCTCTTTTTTCCAGCCATAAAAAACTGAAACATTTCTTTCTTATCTTCTTCAAAAAACTCACTGGAATATAAGCCTTCGAGTGCCAGTTCGTAGGGTTGGCTTCAAATACAGACTTAGAGTAAGCACCCACCAATAGAAAGCCATCTAGTACACCATCAAGTGACCCTTTTCTCCTCTTTGTATAACCTGAGCTATTCCCTTGTACCGTAATCATTTGTTTGAGACTAAAACTCAAAACATTTTAGACCTTTATTGGATTCAACAACTTGGAAAGGGAACACCCGAATGATATCATTTGCTTGGTGCTCACTCAAGCCATTAAAAGAAATAGAAGACTGAAAATTTATTTCCATACCTGTGACAAGACTGTATAAATCCAATGCTTCCTTCAAACACTCTGGTTCTCTTATAGAACCTGCTCCAAATAATACAGGAGGTGATTAAAGGACAACCCCCCCTTGAGCTTAGCACCCTTGAGTTTGTCATTCCTCTTAAAAGCATTAATAATCCTACTTAAAGCTTCAACAACAATTAAAAACAACAAAGGGCATAAAGGAAATCCTTGCTAAAGTCCTCTTTCAGGTTTGAAAAACATATAGGCATAGCCATTGATCAGGTTAGAAAAGGAAGATGAAGCCAGACATCCTTCAATCTAGTTTATAAAAGGTAAGCCAAACCTTGTGTGAATGAGGATAAACCTTAAAAATAACCAGTTGATCCTGTCATAAGCATTTGAAAGGTTTAATTTAACCACCATTGAAGACAATTTCTTGGTATTTATGAAGTGCTATCCTTCTTGAGCAATCCCTCCTTGGTTTTAGCCTCTTGGCAATCACTTTTGGGATAATCTTATAAATGGTGTTGTAGAGAGAAATGTTAGTTTTTGGTTAGAATTGTTCTCCTAGGAATAGGGCATATGAGTGTTGAAGGGGATTTGTTGTAGGATGGGTGTGGTACATGGAGAAGATATTCCCTTACACCCCTATGRCAGATTTCTTAAATTTGATGATAAGCAAGTCATTGGGTTTACCAAATTTTAGCCTTGAAGTTTGAATTCATGCATACCTCAAAGTCTAAGTTAAAACTCACTGAACYTTTAAGCAAATTTGACATGATGGAGGAGGTTGCCACTGATTGCAGGGATCAATGGAGGAGGACTAACTTGTAGATCTGGGAGGCTAAGGGGCATGTAGGTGATTTGGTTAAAATATATCATGTTTGAACTCCGCACAAGCTTACAACTTTTGTGCTTTTATGTTCTATCAAAAGGGATGACACACCTACAAAACCCAATGAATCCATTAAACACTTCGATGTGTAAATTTGTCAAGGCTAGGTGATTTCCGTCCTAATGTTCTCTCATTAAATAACTCAAAACAGATTTATTTAACAGCAGAAAATTAAATTTTTGAACAATGCATCAATCACACAACAGCTGAAGAATGAATAGTGGAAGCAAAAAATTGAAACACATACATACACAGGGATTTCTCCTTCAAATTAGCTTCTCATTCCTTTGATCAAAGCTTACAAGGTGACCTCTGCAACGTGCTTGAACCAGCAGCTGTGCGGTCAATAAAATCATGTCAAACAACAATGTATGGCCTGTGAAAAGAGGCTACAGCTACAACAGTACGACCTGCTCTATTACTGCCTTTCCTGGACAACAAACTGCTCTTTCTCTCCTCTCAACACTAAAGCATACTCCAGAAATACACTGTATGGCAAGATCTGAAGATGTATGGCCATATCTGAAGATGTACAGCCTGTGCACAAAGAAAAGACAGCTACAACAGTGGTATGGACTATATGGTTCGCTGTACTTGTTGGTCCCTTTAGCAGATCTGCTCCTTTTCTTCCTGTTGCTGTCTTCCTTCCTCTAGCTCTCTTGCTCTCTTCTCATTTGAGTTCTACTTCTCCTATCTTATTCTTTTTATACTTTGAGAGATAACTAATGACCTCAATCTTAGCTGCCACCTATCTCAATCATGAGATGCACGGCTAAGATTAAATCCTAATCTAAGTCACTAACGTTCTAGAACGTCTAAAACATTTGATTTAGATTCCTAAGATTAATTGGCTTTAAAACATAAGACTTTCACTTTTTTCTTTTATTTTTCAAGTGAAATTACAAGATGGAATTATGTCCCACTTTTCCTAAGTGGTTATTAAAGAAATGTCTCGAACCCCTACCTACACGTTCATGTTGAAACCTATGTAAGAAGTTTCTGCTCGAGCTACATTTCTCAACACTCCCTCTTAACGAGGAAGGAATTTTGCACCAATCCAAGTAGGTCCCTGAAAGCTTCAAGCTTCCCTTATGCTAAGGGTTTGGTCATAATTTCAACTACTTGTTGATCTGTGGGAATATACTGGATCTTCATTGTTCCTTTCTGAATCCTATCTCGTATGAAGTGATATTTTATCTCTATGAGCTTAGATCTATCATGACAAATTAGATTCTTAGAGAGTTTGATGCAACTTTGATTATCATAGTAAATGATTGTGGGATGCAACTCCTGATCAAACAGTCTTGCAAGTAACTTGTGAAGTCGGATGGCATCACAACTAGCAGTACTGGTTCTCATATATTTTTCCTTTGCTGGGCTAAGTGCCATAAAAATCTACCTCGTGCTTAACCAAGATATCATCATTGATCCCAAGCTAAAGCAACACCCTGAGGTGCTTTTTATGTCTATTGCACTAACTGCCCAATCTGAGTTTGCATACCCCTGCAACTTCACTTCAACATCTCCAAGATATCTTAGACCATACTCCACTATGCCCCTCAAGTATCTGAGCACATGTTTTATTGCTACCCAATGCTCCTGCCTTAGCTCCACCTTGAACTGACTCAAGTGTTCACTAAAAACATATATTTGGTCTAGTGCTGACCAAATACATCAAGAAACCTATCAACTTCCTGTACAACATGGCATCCACCAACTCTGAATCTGAACCTATTCCCTTCTTTAGATTAATGATCATGGGTGTGGCCATAGGCTTGCAGTCATCCATATATACCTGTTCCTTTCTTCATATTAGTGATCATGGGTGCGGCCATAGGTTTGCAGTCATCCATCTGAAACTACTTTGAGATGTCTACTACATATTTTTGTTAGGAACTTATCAGTTTCTTGTCCAACTTGGGATCGAAAAACTTTGAATCTGAAGCCGTGCCCTTCTTCAGATTAGTGAGCATGGGTGTGGCCATAGTGTTAGAAATTTAAGGGCAAGCTAGAAACATGTTAGAATTAGGGAAAATTGAAAAGCAAAATGCTTTAAAATTTTTCTATTCACTAGATTAGCATAAAGAAGAAGACATATAAACAGATCTTGTAGCAAATAAAATTTCTGAGTATGAAAAATTAACTTTTAGCTTACCTCCTCATTCAATGATAGATGTACCTGCCACATGTGTGGATGTAAGCCTCTGTAAATATGCTCAGACTTTAGTTTAGGTTCATGGATCAAACCTCGAGGGTTTGATTCTTGTCAAAGAGGACTATGGGACAGTTTTTCCATGGATGGAAACCCTCAAAGAAAACAACAATAAAACCTTAGACTTAACAACAATACCCCTAGCAGAAAACCCTCCAATAAACATTGATTAGGCACATGAATAAGATCTGGACAGGTAAACAAAACCTTCACTTAGCAAATGGAAAAACCCTCACTTAGAAAACTGTACAACAATAAGATAACCCCCCACAGTGATCTTAGCACACCACGCGGCAGCCAGAAGAGGGATCCACAATCCTCACACAGAAAAGAAGAAAGCCCAGAAAGAGTCCGCGACACCTCTACACAGATTCATGGCCTTAAAGGAAGACCCGACATCCACTGGAACAGGTTCGGCTGCAAGAGGATAGGTCCATTTGCAAGAGGACAGGTCTGGCAGCTTGAGGACAAGTTCGACAGCTTTTAAGAGGCACCACACAGTTCAGAAGTGGCAGATCCAGCCATCAACCATCAACATAACCTTAAAGGAGAAGCTTCCAGCCACCACAGAAAAACTCAGAAATGAAACTGATAAACAAAGGAGAGGCCGCACCAATCAAAGGGGAGTAGTGATTGAGGTAGCTGCAACAAGAAGGGAGAAGAGAGAGTGGGGGAGTGTAAAATGCAATAGGGTAGGGTCTAATTTATAGTTTGGGAGAGGGGTTAGGGTAATTAGTATTATAATTAATTATTGACATTTAATTAATATAAATATTAATTAATATGTGCATCAACAATGTGGTCATGTTCATCTTCATAAGCACTCCTAGGTCTCATGGACCATCCCAGGAGAGAGGAAGAGGATCACACCTCAACACATCTTGGTATTACACTGAGATCTACCTGATCAAAGACCAGGTTGCCCCATAACACATTTGGGGGCACTAGAACACATCTAGGGTCTTATCCACCAAGGTACAAGACCAAGGATCAACCCATGCATTGGGCAAGGGTTCCCTGGAACACATCCAGTGGCCCTAGACACATTTAGGGACTTATATCAACCATCAAGGAACATATCCAAGGATCAATCCAAGCACTGAGCAAGGATTCCCTGGAACACATCTAGGGGCCCTAGACACATCTAGGGACTTATATCAACCACCGAGGAACATATCCAAGGATCAATCCAAGCACTGAGCAAGGATTCCCTGGAACACATCCAGGAGCCCTAGACACATCTAGGGACTTACATCAACCACCAAGGAACATATCCAAGTATCAATCCAAGCACTAGGCAAGGATTCTCTGGAACACATCCAGGGGCCCTAGACGCATCTAGGGACTTACTGCTTGGTCCAAGACCAAGAACCCCAGTCATATACTGGGGGCCCTCACTAGGGTCTTTTGCCATGGCTCACACTGCTTGGTCTCATACCAAGAAACCCCAGGAGTGCGCTGGGGGCCCCTAGTCCATAGCTAGGGTCTTTTCCATCTTCCGGAGAATGGCTCTTGCAACTTCATTAATTTCAACACTCCTTCTCAGCATGAGAGGCATTCCCAACAACACCAAGCTTGTCTCGAAAGTACACATACTTTGTCAATGAYAGAGGCTTGGTCAAAATCTCTATGGTTTGTTCCGCCGTCGGAACATACTGAATACTGAGAATGTTCTTCTGCACTGTGTCCAGAACATAGTGAGATCTCATCTCAAWGTGTTTTGTTTTGTCATGAAAACATATGAATTACAGAGAGCTATACACAGCTCTGGTTATCACAGTGGATTATTGTGGGTTCCAACTCAACACTGAATAAATTTGAGAGTAGCTTTCTGAGCCACGCTACTTCTCTACTTGTAGCACTTGCAACAATGTATTCTGCCTCTGCAGTGCACTGGGCTATGGAGCCTTGTTTCCTGCTAGACCAGGAGATCATAGTTGAACCCAAACTAAAACAATATCTGGAAGTATTCTTCTGGTCCACTGTATTGCCCATCCAATCTGAATCTGTATATCCATGAAGCATTACACTTCCATTGGAAGTGTATCTAAGCCCTTTAGGCTATAGTCCCCCGGACATATCTCAGAATATGTTTAACAACAACCACATGAATATGCTTCGGTTCACACACGAACTGGTTGAGGGTATTCACTGCATAACAAATATTCGGTCTGGTATGTATGAGATACATCAAGGACCCAATGATCTACCAATATATGGTGAGGTCTTCCAGATTTGAACCTGTAGCTAGGTCTTGTAACTTCTTCAGGTTAGAAATCATCGATGTGGATATGGACTTATAGTCCAACATGCCAAGTCCGCAGAGCATATCAATTGCATACATGCTCTTGTGAGAGAAAGATCTCACCTGGTTTCTGCCACACCTTTAAGCTTAGAAAATAATGCATAAGACCCAAGTCTTTCATTTCAAAAACTGTTGAAAGCTCCCTCTTAGTTTGAGCCATCAAATTTTCCTCTCCTGTAGGGAACAGATCATCCTAAGACAATAGGATGATTCTGTACAATCTTTATATAAAGATTGTGATCTACAATACTCTTGGTGAACCCAAGACTCTGTAGAAAAATCTGTCTATTCTTCCATACGAAGTTCTCGGAGCTTGCTTCAACCCATGGGATTCTTTCCCATGGATTATGAACCCCTAAGCCAGTTTGATATAACCTCTTGCTCAACTTCACCGTTAAGAAAATTAGTCTTAACATCTATCTGGTGAAGTTTCCAACCAAGAATTGCGGCAAGAGAGATATTGATCCTGATGGAAGTAATCTGGCAATGGGAGCAAGGATCTTGTCATAGTCAATTCCTCTTTTTTGAGAGAAGCCACAAGCCACAAATCTAACCTCAACACTGCCATTTGTTGTATGTCATGGCCTAACTCATATACTAGGACTGCTCCCTCCAAGTCTAATAATATGTTTGCCTCCCTGCACACTGGTTCCCTCTGAACCTACAAGATCCTTGAACTCTGATCTGGTGTCATATCTCTTTAAGATGTACTTGATGCCGATACCAAGTTTAATATGAAAACTTGAGTCAAACTTATTGAGCTCATGTGCCAAGGATAATGACTCAATTTCAATCTTAGGACTCTCGATTAAAAAGAGATATCTGTAGGGTTCCCAAAACGAGGGAGAAATATCCCAACTACCAAGATAATTTGATGGACTCCTTAACCAAGAAAACAAACCAACCTAAAATTGACTCACAAGGGTACATGTTGGTTTCTCATATCGGAGATAAAAGCCCAACATACTGCTGAGTTTCCAAACCAGGGAGAAAGACCTAGCTTATATCAATTAAAATTTAAAACAAGTATGTGCTGAGATCACAGCTTCCTTGGTCATATAACCAAAATACAAATGAGATTTTGACAGTATTCCTTTAAGACACCGGTCCATTAATACGACATGAAGGTAAGCATAACTCTTCTTGCTGTCTTTAGTAGTCACAAATTCAGTGATTGAATGCAAATGATGCATACTTGGACTTACCTTGAACTTTCTTTGGGCTGAAGACACATATGTACTTTGCAGCCTGCTACCAACTGTAGCTATCCGAGACATCTTTTGTGTATAAAGATGTTTGACATGTATCTGTTAGTTCAAGTAATTTCATATCCTCAAGAGATCATCCCACTGTCCCGTTGTACCACTTGTTTGTTGTCTATGCTTGAATTGATGAAGTCATTCTTTAGAACACGCAAGAGAATCGTGGCAAGAAATCCAGTCAGAAGAAGAACTGTTACACAATTATTTATAATGGAGAATCAATGGATTTCCAAATGTTGAGGCAAGGATAAGGACATTGAAATAATTATCCATTCGTCATTCAAATGGAGTCTGAGTCTCCACTCACTTAACTGAGTATGTGAAAACAACTTCAATCTCCTTGTCCTCAGTAATGTCAACAGTAAAAATTGGATCAATACAAACAATAATTTCTATGACACGGTCATTGTTGTACAAGATTTCAAAGTGGAGATGTCTTTATAGTAAAAAAAAAGGATCTGCATTATTTTCTCTGTCAGTTTATTTGAAAATAATAATCCTTCTTCAGTGCTTCTCTAAACTTCTCCAAATCCTCCTTTGTCAAATTCTTCCTGCAAAGAAGTTTAGAAAATTTGTCTTSTTGGAAATGAAGCTTATGGACTAGCACAAAAGAAACAGTTGTAAGTACTATCTGAGAAAATTAGCACATGAGCCTTAGGTATTGCGGGAAAGTTGAAACAGAATGTCACTCAKAATCTATTTACAGGGTCGAGGTGCTCTGAGCATCTCATTTGTGGGAAGGATTGTAGGTTATCTGTCTGGCAAGTAGGACAAAGATTCTGCTCATCATTGATTTGTCTTCTCATATTACAAAAGGTTTTGGGGCTCACCATTGAACGAGAACTGTTCATTGCTTGGACCACTCAATGACAGGTGGCATTACAACAATTATAATGAGATTCAACAAATATTTTGGGAAAAAATGACTGGTTACACCAATGTAAATAATTTACTGTCATCAAAGAGTTGCTGATTGGACCTTCCTAGAATTCTCCATCTCCATATGCAAAACACAAACGCTAATGCCAATGCTAGCACTAGAAACCTCCCTTTTGCCATTGATTTTTCTTCTACAGACCCTTGGGGTTTGTTCAAAAACCTTGGGCCTTGTATTCACATAAAACCCTAGTTTACTCCAGTGTAAATGATTTTTTCTGCTTCTCCTTCCACGTTAGACTTTGTTGAGGCTGTCACTCGTGTAATTAGATGGATCGATGGATCCATCAAATAGTATAAGCATGAGGCTTGCTTCTTTCAAACAAAGAATGCCGTACTTTGAGTTTCCTCATCAACCCAGATCTGCAGTTCACTATTCACTGTAAATATGTATATGTTTATAAAAGTTTGCAATGATAAAGTTTATCTTTAGTAGCCAATCTCTCTCTCTTACACACACACACATTATCAGAGCACAAGTAGCTACTTCTATTGTTGTTATATCAGAGCAAAGCTAGCTACTTCTGGTAGTGTTATATTAGAGCACAACTACTTCCAAGTGTATCTTGCACCAAATATTTAGTCCTATGTTTTGATGCTCTTTTGTCAAATATGGCTAGGCTATGTTTATCTCCTTGTCTAATTGAAGGAGTCATACTGTAAACAGGATAAAACAAACTTACTGCTGATCAACAAAAAAATCCCTTAGAAATGGATCTACGTAGGCTCAAGAGTTTGTCACTAAAGAGCTCTTTTCACGCCCTATGCTCTGATACCATGTTAGAATTAGGCAAAATTGAAAAACAAAATGCTTTAAAATTTTTCTGTTCACTAGATCAGCATAAAGAAAAAGACATATAAATAGATCTGGAAGCAAATAAAATTTCTGAGTATGAAAAATTAACTTTTATCTTACCTCTTGATTCAATGATAGATGTTCTTGTCACATGTGTGGATATAAGCCTCTGTAAATATGCTCAGACTTTAGTTTAGGCTCATGGATCAAATCTCTAGGGTTTGATCTTTGTCAAAGAGGACTGTGGGACATTTTTCCATGGATGGAAACCCTCAAAGAAAACAACAATAAAACCTCAGACTTAACAACAATACCCGCAACAAAAAACCCTCCAATAAACAGTGATTAGGCACAGGAATGAGATTTGGATAGGTAAGCAGACCCTTCACTTAGCAAACAACAAAACCCTCACTTAGAAAACTGGACAACAATAAGATAACCCCCCACAGTGATCTCAACACACCACACGGCAGCCAGAAGAGGGATCCACAATCCTCACACAACAAAGAAGAAGGCCCAGAAGGAGCCCGCGACACTGATACACAGATCCGTGGCCTTAAAGGAAGACCCAACATCCACTGGAACAAGTCCGGTTGCAAGAGGATAGGTCCGACTGCAAGAGGACAGGTCTGGCAACTTGAGAACATGTTCGACAGCTTTTACGAGGCACCAAACAGTTTAGAAGTGGCAGATCTAGCCATCAACCATCAACAGAACCTCAAAGGAGAAGCTTCTAGCCACCACAGAAAAAACTCAGAAATGAAACTGATAAACAAAGGAGAGGCCGCACCAATCAAAGGGGAGTAGTTATTGAGGTAGCCGCAGCAAGGAGGGAGGGGAGAGAGTGAGTGAGTGTAAAATGCAATAGGGTAGGGTCTAATTTATAGTTAGGGAGAGGGGTTAGGGTAATTAGGATTATAATTAATTATTGACATTTAATTAATATAAATATTAATTAATATTTAATTAAAACCCTAATTACATAAAAACCCCAATCACATAAAATAAACCCCAGTCACATAAAATAAAACCCAATCACATAAACCAAGAGGGAAAGCAAAACAGGGGGGTATCTGTTAGGACAAAGTCAAGTGGGGGTCCATAATGGCAAAACATGTCCACATGAGTCTCATATGGACCTATAAACTATATCATCACTGCATAAGACGGTACATCAACAATGTGGTCATGTTCATCTTCATAAGCACTCGTAGGTCTCATGGACCATCCCGAGAGAGAGGAAGAGGATCACACATCATCACATCTTGGTATTACACCAAGATCTACCTGATCAAAGACCAGGTTGCCCCATAACACATTTGGGGGCCCTAGAACACATTTAGGGTCTTATCCACCAAGGTACAAGACCAAGGATCAACCCATGCATTAGACAAGGGTTCCCTGGAACACATCCAGGGGCCCTAGACACATTTAGGGACTTGTATCAACCACCAAGGAACATATTCAAGGATCAATCCAAGCACTGAGCAAGGAATCCCTGGAACACATCAAGGGGCCCTAGACACATCTAGGGACTTATATCAACCACCAAGGAACATATCCAAGGATCAATCCAAGCACTGAGCAAGGATTCCCTGGAACACATCCAGGGGCCCTAGAGACATCTAGGTACTTATATCAACCACCAAGGAACATATCCAAGGATCAATCCAAGCACCAGGCAAGGATTCCCTGGAATATATCCAGGGGCCCTAGACACATCTAGGGACTTACTGCTTGGTCCAAGACCAAGAACCCCAGTCATATATTTGGGGGCCCTCACCAGGGTCTTTTGCCATGGCTCACATTGCTTGGTCTCATACCAAGAAACCCCAGGAGTGTGCTGGGGGCCCTGGTCCATAGCTAGGGTCTTTTCCATCCTCCGGAGAATGGCTCTTGCAGCTGCATTAATTTCAACAAAACAGAAATATCCCTTTTTTCTTTTTTTGTTTACTACAATAGTTTTAGATCAGCAATATATTCAAAAATTTCTGATGTAAACAAATAACAGAAATAATACAATGGATCTGAACATTAAAACAAAACAGATCTGAACATTATCTGAACATTAACTTTAACACAACAAAGAACAGATCTGAACCTTACATTAGCAAAAAAAGGAACAGATTTAGCTGATTAGTTTGTTGTTGTTCTCTTTTCTGTACGCTCAGAAAAAGCTATAATGATCATGGATCAAACCCTTACTGGTAGATCTCATCATGATCTTGTGGACAGTTTTTCCAAGTAGAACTTTAGGTAGATAAGAAAACCAACCAGCAAACCACTCATCAAAAGCAAGGCTGCAACAAGGACACCACAGTCYAAACTAGAGGCTGAAAAAGGAGCCACTGGCAGCCCTAACAAAAATCTTCCAAGAGGAGGGACTGCTACAGCAAAAGGCAGGTTTAGGGCTGTCTCAACAAACCCTAAAGGCTGTAGACTAGGTACCATGCACAGGTGACAGGAACAATACAAAAATATCAATAGCAGTCTAGGTGGCACCAACAACAACATAAAAGAGGAAAACACCAGCAAAGAAGGTGGTGAGAGGAGGGGGCAGCAGTCCTAAACCAGCAAGAGGACTGTCCAAGAGGATAGCCGCACCTCTAAACCAGACCAAGGAGGCAGCCACAGCAATAAACCAGCAACCAAGGAGAGAGGCCGCACCACAAGACATCAAGAGGACTGTCTAAAGGGCTGCACCCCTAGACAACAAGAGAACAAGGGATCAAAGGAGGCCGCACCTTAACTGAAACAAGGAGGGGTTGCAGCAAAAATCAGAACCAAAGGAGGCCGCACCCTATACAGCAAGAGAAAAACTGATCCAAAGGAGGCCACACCACAATACCAGTTAGAACAAGAGAGCCGCTGCAAATTTCACACCAAGAAGTGTTTTGGAGGAATAAGAAATGAGTGAGTGAGAGAGGAGGAGAGGTCTCCTTTTATAGTCCAGGTAGTAGGTTAGGGTTAACTAAACTAACCCTAACTTTAGGGTTAAATTAAAACACTACAATAAAACAAATTAAAATAATTAATATTTTAATTCATAAAATATTAATTAGAAACTTAACAAGTCAGGGAGGGGAGAACCAAGGTCAAGGTGGCTAGCAAAAAACCAAATCACATAACATTAAGGAGGACGTGGCTCAAGCAAGGGGGGTTGCAACAGTAACAAGACAATGTCAAGGGGGGGTTCTTCAATGGAAAAATGTCCACATAAGTCTCATGATAACTTATAAGATTTTATCATCCCAGCATAAGAGGAAGGTCAATGATGTGATCATGTCCTTCTTCTTAACTGCTCCTATGTCCCATGGACCATCCTAGGAGAGAAGAAGATCACACATCATCTCGTCTTGGTACTTAACCAAGAAACTGCCTGGTCCTAGACCAGGATACCCCAGAACACATCTGGGGGCCCTAGATCACCACTAGGGTCTTATCCACCAAGGTACACAACCAAGGATCAATCCAAGCACCGAGCAAAGATTTCCTGAACACATCCAGGGACCCTAGTGTTAGAATATAATGGATGTGCTCGTTTAACCATAAACAATATAGCAATATTATCACCCAACCATAGGCCGAAGCCACCCCCGAGCACCTTAACTTTGACAGAGAATCATTCCAGAAGAAAACCCTAGACTGGATAGCTAAACAAAGGTGGCATACCTTTCTCCAAGGATAGCGCACCAAGCAAGAGTAACAAGAGCTGATCAGAGAGTCCAAACCATAACCCAGAGATAGTCCAAGCCAAAACCGAAATTTGCTAGTTGCAGCAGCTGCAACAACGGCTCTCCTCCAAACTTGCGCACAAACTGGCCAATTGCAGTGTGAACAAGTGCTGCTTCTGCAGTTTTGAGAATACTGGCCAGAATGAAGACTGGCTTTCTGTATTTATACTATTTCTGGTAGCTACCATAATATCAACACTCCCTCCTAGCTAGGGAGGTATTGAAGGTAATGGTCTTGAGCACAAACATACCATTTACTTAGTAGCATCAACATAGTCGTATAGACTATCTCATGATTAGATCATGAGCACCATCATCACTATCAGTGTCATCAGCTGCATCATTTCTCGAAACCATACTCCATCTGAGTAATCAGACATGATGTTGGATA
>JASDQU010188766.1:25902-36393 GCA_032191745.1 Picea mariana | reverse complement strand
GGACAAACTGGCCAACTGCAGTGCGCACAAGTGTTGCTTTTGTAGTTCTGAGAATACTGGCCAGAATGAAGACTAGCCTCCTATATTTATACTATTTCTGGCAGACAACTTGGGCCGACTTCTCATTCTGGGTACCAATTTACTTAGTATATAACATTTCCTTTAGCCGACTTCTTCTCTTGGAGTCTAGTAACCTAATACAAATTATCCTCTTGAGTCGACTTGTCTTCTAGGGTTATTAGCCAACTAATTAGGGTTTCTTCTTGCTTCCTGGAATATTCTACTCTCGTCAGGTTTACACGTGGAGGTAAATACCTCCTGCAACTACCATAATATCAACACCTAGAACACATCTAGGGACATACATCATCAAACTGCTTGGTCCTTGACCAAGAACCCCAACAATACAGTGGGGGCCCTCACTAGGGTCTTTTTACATGGCTCTAATTGCTTGGTCTTAGACCAAGAACCCCAGGAGTGTACTAGGGGCCCTAGATATCAACTAGGGTCTTTGCCATCCTCCCGGAGAATGGCCCTTGCAACTGCTTAATTTTAAGACATAGGTTTGTAGTCTTCCATCTGAAACTACTTCAGGATCTGTACTGCATACTTACCTTGCATAAGGAAAATTTCCCAGGATTTCTGCCAAACCTCCAAGCCCAAGAAGTAATGCATCATGCTGATGCCCTTTATCTCAAACTCAGCTGTCTTGTTTGCTTTGCAACCTAGAATGAGCTTGTTTGCACCTGTAAGAAACATGTCATCTACATATGATACCAAAACAAGCAGATTAGACCCAACAAATATATAATATAAGTTAGGATTTCCTTCGCTTTTGTTGAAGTCAATACTTTGCAAATATCCATCTATCCTGGAATACCATGCTCTTAGTGCTTGCTTGAGTCCATACAAGGCTTCCTTAAGTCTACAAACGTGGGACTCTTTCCCATTTATCTCAAAGCCCTAAGGTTGCTCTATGTACGCTTCTTCCTCAATGATCCCATTAAGGAAAGCTGTCTTTACATCCATCTGATATATCTTCCATCCCATAAATGAAACTAAGGACATAACTGCTCTAATGGAAGTGTACATGGTGACTAGAGCAAGTGTCTCTTCATAGTCCAATCCCTTTTTCTGTAGAACATTCTCACCACGAATGTTGATTTGAACTGCTCAATGCTACCATCTGTTGCGTCCTTGATTTTGTAGAGTACTAGAGCTGCTTGGAAGTCTCTACTGACTTCCCCTCTAGTCTTGGAACTATGTCCAAAACATCATTCTTCAGGATGATGGTTTGCTCCACCATGGCATCTCGCCATACCAGTTAGTCTTCTTCCTCCTCAAAGTTGAAAGGATTGGAATCTATGACACTGCTTATTAATGCCATGTAGTTTGAAAACTTTTTCGGAGGTCTTCTCTCTCTAAATGTGCTCCTAGGAGCCTCAACATACTCCTGAGCATCCCTGAATGTTTGAGTTAATCATTGAGGTTCTCTGATGGAAGCTTTTATTGTCTCCTCCCCTTCATCTGAAGGCTCCTGCACTGCTCTGGAGGTCACTGGTGACCTTGGCTCAACCTGTGGAACTTCATGCTTCTCATCCTTTGTCGTTGGAATAGGCTCATGGGACTTGTTGGATGCAAAGTCTTCTTAAAACTTTACTATTAATTTTCTAATCCTAGTGCTTAGATAAATTATTTCCTTGTGATTTCCTTGCTAAGAATTAAATTGCAGCTCACAGAATAAAATATACTGACTGGAATAATTAACTGGAAATAAATAGTGGAAGCAAATGAAACCATTTCCACAATCACAAATACACAACGAATTTTTTTCCCTTAAAAATTAGCTTTTCATTAAAATGATTCCAAGCTTACAAGGGGTCCCAAACTGGGAAAATCTGCCCATTGAGAAAAGAGACAAAAATTATAGTCAAAACCTTACTGCCGAGCACCTCTGCCCATGATCCCGTATGGCCTGTATGATCTGTACCCGTGGCCTGTACGACGCGTACATGCAACAATGTGGTTTATACGATGCATACCCATGCCTTGCATGATTTGCATGGTGTGTACCTGCGGCTTTGTGGTCTGTATGGTGTGTATCAACGACTGTACCTGTTGCCTGAGCTGCTGTACGAACATCCCAGATTTGTCCTAGCTGCCAGATATCTCTGTTGTTGCCTACTTGCTCTCTTCACTATGAGTCATTGACCCTCATTAGATGTGTCTTCTCCTTTCACCTTGGCTTCCTTTTATAACATTGAGTTGAATCCCGAACCCTAATATCCAAAGTGATTGCGGTTGAGATTAGATCACACCGCACTTGAGATCAACGATTGAGATTAAGTCTAAGTCACTAATGTAATTAAATTTCATTTTATTAAACTTTTCCTCACTCAATTAAAATGTCATTCTCTTTAATAATTCCTTTAATTAAAGTGAATTTTCAAAGTTCATGAAAGGTCCTTTTGACGACTTCGACACGTCTGACACTAGACATGTGAGAAAGTACCTGCCCGAGCTATAACTATCAACATTTACATCCTTGCTGACTACTACCTTCCTTTGCTTTGGAATATAGATTTTGCAGCCCTCTAAAGTTCCATTGTAACCCAAAAATAAACCCTTCAAAGATCAAAGGTCAAAGGAGGGTTGTGGCACATTTATATCAATGTCTTAAAGTTACTTAATCGATTTTAATTTTATCTTTGTATTAAAGGAATCAGTTTAATTTTATACACATATTAAAAGATATAGGTCAATATAAGTTATATCATTATATAAATTAATAACCTTATATATATTCATATTACTTATATATATTAAGTTAAATATTGAAATGAACAAAGTTCATTTATTGTAAAAATATCAAACATAAGCGGGACAGTAAATACAAATCCATAAAGGACAAATGTATATAAAATAATTAATAAGATAGATGAATGATATGATTTGCAATGATCTCCGTGGATTTTTGCTTACTATCTTTCTTATGTCGGATATTTCTACAGTAAATGAGCTTTGCTCATTTCATTGGTATTAGGGTTGCGTTCTATATATATCCATGAAAAACGAATACACACACATATATAAAGTAATGAATAAGGTAGATGAATGATATGATTTACAATGACCTTCATGATGGTATATATACATATTGATTGGTCACGAGGTTGATGGGACAAGTCCTTTTGTTAGGTCATGTCTTCTAGATAGGATGTGTCATTTCATTTACTATTAATTATTATAGTAAGTATATTATGTCCATTACAAATATTTTAGAATACACACACACACTAAAAATGTTTTGTCCATAAGACTATATATACATATACTTTTAATTGAAAAAGTTATATTGTATTGAGTCAAAATTCACAACTTTACCCATTCATGGGAAAGTACATAAAGACATTATGGAGTAATCAACCTAGGGTAATCTCCCAGCTCGGCTTGAATCTAATCCGTAAGATTGTTTGTTGAAGGCCAAATTCCGCTAAAACGACAAACCAAGGCCTGCTTTGTCAACCATTTGTTTTTTCCCTATTCTTTTTGATTGGAGTTGGATCACGAGGGATGAGGGATCTTGGGAGGATATGGCTCATTTGAATGTCTTTGGTTGATGTTGCCTCATTAGGGTCAAGTCTAAAGAGCTAGGAGTGTTCTTCTTGAAAGGAACACTATCGGAATTGCAACCTAACATCGTTGATGATGAGGAATCATGTGAGCCTTGATCTTCTTTGTTTTTCCCACATCATGAATGCACTGAATTGTAGTCTTGGGGGTATACAGATTGGATCTCCAATTCTTATGTGTAGATCTCACGTCATAATTCTCTCTAGTGTTGGGCGAACAACTAGCATAGAAACCATAGCCGCGTGTAGAGGAGGTAGCTCTGAAGCTCCATTTTGACATTTATAATATATTAAAAGGTTATATACATATTCTTTATTGAATTAATGGTGAATTTTATCAAATTTCTTTTTCTTCAATGTTTTTTACGAATTACATTGCAACCAAATTCGAACATGAACATGAACCAGGTGACTTTGGTTGTATTGTCATTTATAAAAAGACATTTACATGCTATCGAGTTTGCTTATCATATCGAATCTGATTTGCAATATTCATCAATAATAAATTTTTTGAGAACCAATTTGTTAATAATATCAAAGTAGCAAGGCTCATGATGTAAGAAGCTTAATGGTGGTGTAAATCTCAGATTGTAATAATTATTCCTAGACTAGTAGCAATAACATAGAATATCTTAGATTGAATAGAAAGGTACACACAAGTACTCACATGGTAAAGTTACGATCGGCATATGAGCTTGAAAGTCGGAATATCTTACACTGAATAGAACAGTACACACAATTACTCACATGGTAAAACTATGATCATCAGCTTGAGAGCATGTTACCATGTAGATCTTTTGTTGAGAATGGTGCAATTTTCACATGTGGCCATGTCCATCTCACATGTGGCCATGTCCATCTCATTAATTATGGCTAAGGTCATCATTTATTGTAATACTAGGTTATGGTAAAGGTCGACTTAGTCAACTTTTATATGTAGGCTTGATAACCGTCTTGGGGAATGTGCCCTACTTATGTTGTCACATGACCCCTCTTGGGAGGATGCCCTATGTGAGTTGTTTATAAATGCACAACTCAAACCTCATTTTTAATATCATCTTGTGTGATCATGTGATCATTCTTAACTTATGGGCATCTTTCTCTCTCTAGTGCACTTGTTTAGTGCTGTTTTCTCCTTTATTTTTGCAGGTTTTTGGGTTGGTTGCTTGGTTCCATTCAATTATCTTGTTCTCTTGTGATCTCAACACCTCTAAGGTAACATTCTTATAAAACATGTAAAACTGAAGTGAAATAATAAAATATACTAAATAAGATCACATTAAGAAGCACTTTTGTTCTGTGGCTGTGTTTTTCTCTCTAGCACATCTTTTGGACAGCTCTACTGCACTTTTTAAGTGCTGTTTTCTGCTTTACTTGGGCAGGTTTTTGGGTTGGTTGTTTGGTTTCATACGATTCCCTAGTTCTCTTGTGACCTCAACACCTCTCAGGTAACATTCTTCTAAAACATGTAAAATCTGAAGTGAAATAATAAAATATAATAAACATGATCACGTTAAGAAGCAAAAATAAGAAAATGAGAAAGGAAATTGTTGACAAAATTTAGGGTAAGGGTTTTTAATATGATCTTAAAAACTAATATAAAAGTGGGCCTACATGCTTGGATTTGATATTTCATTTTTGTTCAGTTGTATGGCTTGAGTATTTTTTGGCTAACAAAAATTATTGAATAAATTATTTATGAAAGATGTTTGTTTGTGATTTGTGAGAGACCATAGTGTTGTGGAAAATAGTATTATTCAAGTTATTTGCTAGTGAATGGATAAGAAATTCAATCTGTGCTTAGAAAGCTAACAAATGCGATATAAATCAAGGGAATCCATTTTCTGCAGTGTGCTGGCTATACAATGACACTGCAGGTAACATCCTACATGAATAACTTTCTATGAATTACCTATCACACAGATGCCTTTCATGTAACAAGCTAGCTAAGAAGCAGTAGCATCTAAGCCCCATGGTTTTGCTGTGTTCTATTTTTATTTCACCTTGAGAAGGAGTAAGTAGGATGGGTTATAAAATTTGAGCATCTTATAGTTCTTTATTCGGTATATCATGGTGCATTGTTTTCCAAACAATCCTTGCTGGAAGTATATGTGATTGAAAACCATCCATTTCTTATCTGTACCTAATATGGAACATTTAATAAGAAGAGAACTAGCAACGAGTTACTTTTCATTGCTTTGGGGCTTATTTTCCATAAATGTGTGAATAACATGCAGTGAGACAACAAAATTGACTGAGATATCAGTGAGTGACAAGTTAGAGGCATTCCGTTCAGAGCAAGAGGTATCTTCAAAGTCCTATGTTGGTTGCCATGTTTTTAGCAGAGTGTTACAAAGTGTTATTTTCACAATTCATTTAGGTAGTATGTTCAACGATAATTTGCAGTTCGATTAAACGTGTGTAGAAGACAACAAGCTTGGAGATTCTATTACTTCTTGTTTGGATAGCTTACTTCAGCAGTTCTAGTTACAATTTCCTCCAAACATGTTGTCAAGGAGTTGCAATCTTCATTTAATAATACTTCTATGTTGATTTTATCTAAATGTGAAGACATACCTCAGAGTCTGGGCTGAATGTTCAATGATCCTAGTTCTAATTTCTAGTTATGGGGTTAGAAATGGCTTGTGGGGGGAGGTGGGGATGTTTTTGGGATTGTAGTCTAGTTCTTTGCCGGATTATGGTATTGATATGCCTTAGTGATTTTCTACATGCATTTAATATCTTGAATTCGAGCTTGGCAACTTATGTTTATAATCCTTTTTTGTTCTATCGCCACCTGTTACATGTGTACTTTGCTTTGTGCCTCTTTTGTTGTTTCCAAGGCAACCTTGCAGTTAGAAATTGATCTTGCTTAATTATGTGTTGAGAAGTTGTTATCACCTTGAGGTGCCTTGGTCTTGTTGTTGTGGTAACAATTTGGATGTTAAGGATGTCACTATCTGTTATAGAGCCATAAGAGGTTTGATCCTTTTTATGGATCTTGGCATTTCTTCCCAGTATAATTTCCTAGGCCACACCTATTTTAGTAGACTTCATGGTTCCCTCCTCCAGGCTCTACTATGTAATCTTTCTAGTAGGAACCCCATTTGAGGCAATTCATGTGGTGGATTAGTATTGTTTTCCTCTTCCTCTTTCTATCATTGTTGGTATTTTGGTAGTTTTCTTAGCATGAGTTACGATTGAACCATATTGATATTTGCAATGTCTTTCCCAATCATTTTATTGATTGTATAGGTTATAATTGCAACATATTGTGTTGTAGGAGTCACTGAAAGTTTGACTTAGGAATTGAATTGTAAACTTTTGCAATTGAGGACATTGGCTACCAAATGACTCTATCAATGTGCTGCAAAGATAAAGTTAGTTCAAAAACTTAGATTGTGACTTTGGCCAAAATTTCAAGTATTTAAAGTTAAACAATTGAACTTAAAMAAACCTTTGGAATTGCTTACTTGGTTGGTCCACATTGCATGCAATCTTTGGTAGGTTTTTGACAAAGGTACTCGTGTCTCTAGTGAAAGCATTGATTTGTYGATGTATTTCCAGCTGCTTACTCTCATCGGGGACCATTCTCTCTAGGCACTCATACAATCCATCTTTTACCTCCCTAGTTTGATCTTCTCCTAATTGAGCTTTGTAATGGTACCTTGGGTTCAGGAAATGTCCATCTTCATGTATAAGACGATGGAGTTGATTGTTYCATTTGTTATCAATGATCTCCCRGATAGGCCCATACTTAGCTATTCTATCCTTGTATGCTGTCTTTATTTGCTCCTTTGCTTGATCCATAGCCTTATAAATGTAACCCATGGCCAATTTTTCCCCATCCACCAAGTGCAACACCTTAACAAGGGGCTTGCCAATTTTCACATCCTTTGCTGCTTTTTTCCAAAAGGTGTTCTCAAAAGATTTGTTTTTGGTGTCTTTTCCATTTTTTTGCGGGCCCTGTTATCGTGAAATTTGTACTTATGCCAAAGCCCCAACACAAGTCCCCAAATCTGCGTAACTATAGGAAATCCTACCACTATCACCTCAGTAAGAAATCCTCTCGTTTTAGTGATGGAAGAGGTCCACCACAAGGGAGGCTTCCTTGGTGACCTCAAGGGATCAAAGTAGCAAATATTGTAGCCAAGCCTACTGCCCCCTTTCTTGATCACCCAAGCCAAAGTCTACATCTGTGAAATTGAGGAAGAAAGGGATGTTTTGTGTACCTGCCTGGAACAAGAACAATTACAGCATATGTATAGTGATTTCCAAGTATCAATATGCAAGTAATACCTCAATAGACAATAGACAATGAAAATTTGTTAAGGCTGATACAAAATTGCAGCAACACAACAGTTTATAACAGCAATTATAGTTTTGTAACAGCAGCAAGTTAGAGAGATCAGAATTGCATGAAATGGCAAGGAAAATTTAGTACATATCCAATAGATCAATATCCAAGTGTTCCAAACAATTTATGAGTATGTTAGCTAGTTGTTAGAGTGATGTATGCAGTAAATTAGTGTAATTAATGTGGCTGTAGCAAACCTTTGCAACAACAGTAAGAAATTTAGTGAATTAGCACTAGTTAGAGTTAGCAATGCTAATGGATAGTTTGAGAGAATGATAAAAGAGAGTTGTTTGATCACTTTCTTCGCTAGAGAGAAGGTAGATTAGTGCCTTTTGGGCTATGGAGTCTTTTACAACAGCAATAGATATGCAATTGGAGAATGATGATAGCAATATCTAAGAGAAAGGGCTTGAAATCCAAGGTGCTAGTACCTTAGGGTCTTAGATTTCAAGAAGAGGTTGCTAGAGTGCAAACACTTTTGGGCTCTAGCAATTCTTTCTTCCCTTCTTAGATTCTTCAATAATGTCACAACAAGTGTCTAGAATCAAACTTCCAAGTGTCTAGAATCAAACTCTTAAAGTGCTAGCACTTCAGTGCTTTAGGAGCTTAAATCTAGGTAGGATTTCCTACACAAATTTATGGATGGAACAATCTTGTGAGAGGAGGAAGCACCTTAGTCTCCTCTCTTAGGGTTTTAACTAAGCAATAAATCTTCAATATGAACAAGTAAATTCACAATAAAGCATTAATGACATGAAAATTGCAGAAATTTACTTACTTCACCAAGACAATGACAAGAGCAAACCCTAATTGCAGAAAATTCCTCCAAAAATCAGCAAAGTGATATCCAAACTTGTCCTCCAAGGCCTAGCACATGAGTAAAAGAGACCAATAACCCTAAAAAGGGAAAAAAATTCAGACCACTTCTCACTTGTGTGAGAGCAAAGTGTGTTCCTAAAATGAGTCTTTGGTTAGCCATATTTATATGGGAAATCCTAAGCATGAAAAGACTCAATTGAAAAGTCATGTCTTTTCACAAGGGGGCCTACTTCTTAATTTGCCCCTTTTAATTTACAAAATTAAATTTTACATAAGATAAAACCCTAAAAGGGTGACATCATGCCCTAAGGGTGTGACGTTGAACTCTAGGAAGGTGACGTTGAGGCTGCAAGGTGGGCGTTCGGCCACCCAAGGCCATACATCAAGCCATCTAGTGCCAAAGTGCCATGCCAAGTGTCCTCCATCAAACCATCTCTGGAACTGTCTACATCAAGCTGTAGCCCTCCAAGGGTGACGTCACAGGTTAGGCAAGTGACATCTAGGCCTCCATAGGCCAATGTCCAAGTGGAAGACGATGGGAGCTCATCATCTAGTCATGCCAAGGAGCCTCCAAAGGCAATGCCCTCCATCCTCAAGGTGAAATGTCCATCATCTCATGTGCCCCAGATGTGGGGTCTAGCATCCATCATTGGGCTCCAAAGCCCTCATGGAGGTTCGAACAAGGTCATCTCCCCACAAATACCTGTTCACTGGGCAAGGTCTCGCAAAGACAAACAAATGCGCCCTTCAAGGGTCCACAAGTCACAAGAATCATGCCAAGTAAGCCTTATCTAATACAAGAACGACCCAAACATGTGCATCAAACCCCCCTTTTCAAATTAAACAAATGCTCAAAGACCTTATAAGTTTTTCCTAATTTAGGTATGGGAGGGGTTTCATTGTGCTCTATTGGGTAAGCCAATCCCCAAGTCAAGGGATGTTTCCCAAGAGGAACCTATCTAAGTCATGTAGTGAGTGTGGGTTGGATTTTGGGGCAAGACTTCTAGGTGTGGGGTCCTTGACATACAAGGGTTCACATTGTCTCCTTTATGGGTGCCTTTGTAGAGGGTGCACTTGCTCTTGAGTTACCCAATATTTGTGTGCCACCTTTTTCCAAGCCCCTCTTTGTGATCTTTCCAATCCCTGCTTTCATTAATAATTTGCAATTTGAGAGTCCCCCTTTAAGGGTTTCAACATTACTTTTGGGACCGAGGCAAGCATTGAATGAGTAGAGCTCAAGTTGGACTGAATTTTGGTGGTCCTTATTTTCTATGTTCACTTTCTTTTTTAGCATGATTTTTTTTTCTTTTATAGCAGCTGCAATCTACCTCTAGGCCGTCAGCCCCTTCTTCCCATGAAATGAGGTGCAATCGCTTCTTGGGGCAACGAACCTGGAAACCCAAAAGGTAAGGAAACAGAGGGGTAGAATGATGGAAGGTGGTAAGTATGGATGGAAATGATACGATGACCCTTCAAAGAACCACCCAGTAGCAACCTTTTTCCTGAGGGTGACCTACTTACTAGGAGACCATCTCACTCACCAAGGTGAAACTAGACAAAAGGTATAAATTCCAAGCAAACTTTTGAAAATCAAGAAAGGATTCTTTGCAACATGCTCAAATGCTTCAAGTATTAAAATGACCCTTACCATGATATTGGACTTGTTACCTTATGGAGCAAGAC
>JASDQU010188763.1:0-14875 GCA_032191745.1 Picea mariana | reverse complement strand
GGGGGCTCATTCCCCTCACCAGGAGGTCCGAGGGAAAGCGGGCCCATGAGAGGGGTTTGGGGAAAGTGTCCCCCGAAGGAACAATTTCCTTGTAAATGTATATTGTAATTTCATAGTAAATCTAAACCATTCATTATAAGGTCACAAATCTGATGGTAGAAGTTATGTTAGGGTTTTTTCCCTAGAAGGAAACCCTATTTTCTGAGGAAATTGTATTGTGGCTATGTATCATTGTGAATATTGTATTATGACAGAGGAGACTGTGAGAGAAATAAAAGGAAGTTACAACAAGTGTGTTGTAGGTTGTATCCCTTCATTTTGATGCATAATAAAAGGAAGGACCTGCAAATTTCTCTAGTGGATGTAGCCCACACTGGGTGAACCACACATAGATGTGTCTCTATTGTATTTTGTATCTTATGTGTTTTATTTCTGTATTTGTTTTATTGTTTTGTTCTGTGATTCCATTTTTCTAACAATAACCTAGTTGGGTCGATTTCATCATGTCTTTTCGAGTTGGTTTGAATCGACTTGTCTTGAGTCGAGTCGAGTTGTTTTGACATCGATTTAGGTCAAGTCACATTCAATTCGACTTCAGGAGAAATGATGTTGTTTCATTTAGTCATGTCCACATTCTGTAACAACTTGTACAGGGTACCAATCCAAAATACTCTCATTAATACCATCACACCTCTAACCATATTGCATGAATCCTTTTGAAATAGAGTATGCACACCTTCATAACTCATATTGACGAAAGATATCAGGTTTCTTCCCAAACCAAGAATGTGTGGCACACCTGGAAGGGTTTGTTTCCTCCCATCTTGCAGTGTTAGTCAAAATATACCCCGTAGGAAAATTCTAGTTGTCGAGTCCTCCCCAAATAACACATCACCCCCATCATATATTTCATAATAAAAAAATCGTTATTTATGTGGTGTCATATGATACAATGTTTTCTATTTGACCAACCAAACATATTGATCTGACTGTGTACTGGTCGACACTAGGTACACATCACCTCCTTTTTTTGAGGTCATCTTTCTCTCATTCGACTGCTTCTCGTTGGATCCAACACTAACTTATGTTTCCTTCGACTTAAAATCATTTTTATAATGCCCATCTTTAGCTCATTTCCAACACCTTCACGTCGACTGAACCGGGGATTTAGATCTACCTTTTGACTTGAAATTTCTACCGAAGAATCTACCTTTATCTATATCTATCGGTCGACCTCTCACTACTAGAGCATCTTTGGTCGATCCTTCCATGTTATTTATTCTCATTTCTTCTGACAACATAGAAGAAACCACTTAATTTAGCACTAGTGTGGTTTTATTACTCCCAATATCCACGACTAAGCTATCCTAGGAGTCTAGCAAAGAACGTAATAGGATGATACACTTCTCCTCATTAATGATCTTAATATCCATAAATGATAAATGTATTAAGACAATATTAAACAAATTTAAATTCCTAGTCACCGAACTGCCATCACTCATCCTCGGAAGATACAATTTCTTTCTGAGAAACAACTTATTTACCAGATATTTCAACTGGTATAAGGTTCCCAACTTGTCCCATAGTTTCTTGGATGAATCCTCACTTGAGACATCTAGCAGCACTAAATTTGCAAGGCAAAGACATATCGTACTTCTTTCTTTTCTTTTGAGTTTCTCCAATTCTTCTGTCGAAATGTCTATCGGCTGGGTACCTGGACAGACTATTGTCCATTGTTCTTGATCTATAAGAATATCTTCCATTTTAAGCTTATAAATCTCATAATTATGGCCATTGAATATTTATATCTCTATTATGGAACCGCTCATCATTCTTTACCACGATCTTTAACATAATTTATTCCTTACGACTCTTACTGTACCTAGGGTTTAGTTCCCAGATTCAATATTGGAAAATCAAGATCTAATATACTCACCAAAGCATAACACCACTCTAAACACTCACTTGTCACGGAACACCTAATATTTGATACCACATGTCAAGTAATGCAGAGCACTTCCACACTAATCCTCGCAGAAGAGAAGAATAATTTAATCAAGAAAGAAAATGACACAAGTAATCACAAAGTACACTAATATTTTAGCCTGTAAACCCTTAACCGGGAAAAACAACATTCCTTTGATTGTTTAGCTCTCTTTTTTTCTTATTCAATTAGAATAAAAGGTTACATGTCCAACCTTGGCCCACACCTAAGACACAATCGACATTATACCCTCTTGCATAGGAAAGAGAAAATCTGTAGCCAATTAGACTTACATATACATGACCTGTAACCTACGATTCACCATGCATTAGCATTACAACATTAGAATTCTCTCATTATCCTTTACGGCCTTAAAACATACCTCTTTATAGAATTTACAATAGGAAAAACCCTAAATATTGGTGCCCAAAAGAGGTTACAGATCTATGCATATCATTGGCTACAAATCCCACAAATCACATGATTTTGTTCCAGTCGGGTTACCAGTCGATTAAAAGTCAAAATTCATTCAGTCTCTAGTCATTCGTCTCAAACTCGCACTTCAAAATCTTTGTGGTTGACTTGCCATCAATATCTTCGACTTCAACTTTACCCGATCAACTCCCTCAACCTTTGACTTGTTTTCGATCTAACTTGACTTCGACCTGTTGTCGATCAACCTCAACTTGAATTTCATTGCAAAGAATATAAAAACCCAACAATTTATGCAAATAAACTTGTACACAAGTAAGCACGTAATATATCTTATCATTTAATTCACATGATATACAAAAGTAATAATCAATACTTTACCTATGCAAAGTTACATGTTTTCTCCAAAAATAATGTTTTCCTCATGGACTATGATGGAAAAAAATAGTAAAAAAGGATTATGAATAGGAATAGGAAATAGAAAAATGGAGTCTCAACATCACCCCCCAACTGTATTGGTTTCATGTCTCACTGCAACAAATTACTCTAAAGATTCAGGGTCCAGTTCCCCATGGGGAACATTTTCTGAATACCATTGACTCCAATCAACTCATGTTCGACCTGATTCCTGCGAAAACCTATATCCTTTTTTACTGATGACTTCTTTCCAAAATTGTTCCTCTTTCCTAGGCTCTAAAATTTCCCAAAGGATAGGGAAATGGAACCTCAATCCAATCCATTGGGTTCCCAATGCTTTTAAGCAATCTATATATCTAGGTACTTTGTCCAATGTTGAGTGAAAATGAGATAAACACAAGGGTTCCCTTTTCTCTTGTTCAAATGGAAGTTATTGCAGCCTCTTTTGTATGCATAATACTATCTCAAGCCTATTTAAGGAAATCCAATCTTCACAAAAGAAGAGGGTTTCCTTCTAATTTTCTTCTGAGGTAGCAACAAATGTTGTGCTTTTCATGATTTCAAGTCTTTCTTCAAACAACTTAGTATGATTAGTCTCACCTTTTAATTTTAATCCTTTTGTATTCTCAATTTTATCAACAAAAGACATGGCTTTGTTCCATTGAATTTGATTTTGTAGAAAGGATGTAAAATCCCTGATCTGTATATCACCAACATATGGGTATTAAAGTACTGAGAGGGGGGTGAATCAATATGAGAACAATTAGTACTTTTAATCACAATATAAAACCTCTAATAATATCATGATCATTCAAAAAATCATAATTCAATGCATAGACATCACATAAACACATTACACCATAATTTTACGTGGGAACCCAATGTAGGAGAAAACCAAAGAATTATTTTCTTATTTATGAAAGAGTACATTCATTGGAAGCACCAACTTCCTATTTCTCCAACTACAACTAGAAGGTGGCTCCAACCCCCTATTTACAGGATGGGTCCTGAAGGAAGCTCAAAATCCCTAATTTTCCATCTCCACCTAGAAGGAGGCTACAACCCCCTTTCCTTTCCCTGTCCAACCACCTTGAAATATAAATGTAAAACAATCTGTGACTACCACATCAACTTATCATTGTCCCTGTCACAAGACTGATATACCATCACTGTCACAGTCAACTTGTCACCACAACCTATCACTGTCAACATGTCACCACAACCTATCACTGTCAACATGTCACCACAACCTATCACTGTCAACCTGTCACAACAACCTGTAATATTGGATCTGACCTAGTTTATGTTATCATATACCTGTATGCCTTCCTCAACTTCATCAACAAGAGAATAACATCTTCATCAACCTTTACCTCAGTCTCACGAGACTAGTTTTGGATTAGTCAAAACCCCTAAATTTCAACAAGAATAAATATGTACCTCTAATGAATAAAGGTATGAAACACATACCCAACCTTCTTCAATATCTCTTCTAAAATTCCTCCATTTTTCATTCCTGGAATCATTCCTGAAAAGGAGTTATAGAGAAAATGGCATACCTTGCTGAATTTTGGCCTATTCTAGAAAGAGAACTTGCACATAATGAAACTTTCTAAATATTTGATACCTTATTCCGAAAATCACACAAAACAAACCAAGGCCTGTAATATTTCCATTGAAATTGGTCTCATGTCATTTGGATTCTCTATGAATATGTTATGATTTTTTTACCTGGAACACCTATTTAAAACTAGTTTCAGGACTAGTCAAAATCCCTATCTTCCACAACGTGTATCTCCAAAAATACAACGACCTAGAAGCTAAAATTTATATCAAATGTACCTTGATATGTCTTCTCAATAACCACTTATTTTAGCTATATTAATCATTATATAAAACATGTTATATAAAAAATGGTAAGATGGCCTGTAAATAACATACCTTAGAAAAAATTCATCCTCCCTTGGATTATTTACATTCTTTACTTCACCTGGAATTCTCTTCCTCCAACTTGTACTCTCATAAATGAATACAAAGAAGTGATTTGCAATGGAATTTTCTCTGTGTTATAAAGAGAAATTTTTTAATGACATGCAATTGCCATGCAACTCATGATGGCATGCAACTTACATGCAACTCACATGCAAGCCATTATCTTTTGTTTACTCTTTAATTATCCTTGCAATAATTAATTATCCCTCTAATAATTAATTATCCTCATGAAAATCACATGTGTGACTGTGTCCTATTATATTTTGTTTATTCTTTAATTATTTCTGCAATAATTGTTTATCCCTCCAATAATTAATTATCCCTGCAATAATTATTTATCTTTTGTTTACTACCACTTTACTTCGACATGAAACTTTAATTATCCCTGCAATAATTCATTAATATTTTGGATAATTAATTAATATTTTAACAATCTCTTGTTGCAACCACGTTGATTGCTTAAGCTTATTTATGACCTTCTAGAGGCTTCTAGAATATTCTTGAGGGTCCTCCAACTTCACGGGGCCATATCTCCTCAAATGTGAGGAACTACATGGCGTACCATCTATGATAGTCTTACTTGCAAGTATACTGACGTTTATGTATTTGTTCCTCGATCAAATGAAGGTTCCATGACTAACCTATCACTTGATCCTCTTACATGTATCATGCTAGCGTCCTATAATTTTCTCAAGGGTTGAAGTCTGAATCGAGTATTTGACATATATTAGGATCTTGAAGAAAATAGTGTTTGAAAGGGTAATGAAGTGGTCCTAGGGGTTCTTATCATCATATGAAGTGTCAAAATATCAATCAGTGATCTTCAGTGACCAATCAAAGCCAAACAATAGAAGAAAATGTCAAAATGAAACTCACTCCGCAAGTTCACTATGCAAGTTCGACATGCAAGTTTGTTGTGCAAGTTCTAGAAATGACTATTTTTGTAGTCAACTTTAAACTCATTTTTTGACCACATAGAAAGTAATATTTTAAAAATGAAATAGGATTTTGTCAAGAATGAGCCCATTCACAAAAACCTTTCTTTGTTTCTTCATAGGGGTCATGTCTTGGAATATTTGAGTGGATCTTTACAGCCTATATTTTAGATTTAAACATTTAATGATTTCATGTATTGGTCATTTTCTTTGGGTGCACAAGCCCATTCACAAAAACCTCTCTCAATTTATTCACAGGTTCCATGGTTTGGAGTATTCTAATGGAGAATTACAGCCTATGTTTCATATTTAAACATTTAATGATTTCATGTTTTGGTCATTATCTTTTAGATTATTTGGTTTGGTTATCATTGATGTCAACCCTTGAAGAAAGTTTGGTAGAGAATTATGGTAGCACAAAGGTTTGGGTAATGGACCCAAGTTTGTTTGATGTATAATAGTATGTTTTTTAAAATATTTTAATGTACGAATATTATATATGGATAGTACATGTCATGCCATTTCCAGTGGTATTTGGAACGTCACATAACTCCTCATGGTTAGAGAGTTATGGCCATGTGAAGTTGGAGAATTATCATCAGTCATCTAGAAGCCCCAAAAGGTCAAATTAGTCAAAGTGGTTGCAAAGAAGAAATTATTTAAATAATAAAGTGAAGTGATGAGTGTACTATAAGTCAAATTGGATACAAAAGAAATGATTTAAATAATAAATTTAATGGAAAAATTACTAAGTGGACAAGTGGTTATAAGTGGGTTAGCCCTAAAATAAGGAAAGTGGGTCAAGATGGTTAGAAGGTAACCCCTTGAGGAAGCTACATGAAAGTATAAATAAGAGGCAAGGGTCTCTCATTTTTAATCACACTTGAGCATATTGAATATCTACAGGTGACTGAGGTAACCAAAGGATTTCTAAGCCAAATTTTAGAGGGAAAGTGAAGTAAAGAAGACCAAAATTCAAGGGAGGATAAATTCTTTTGATGATGCTTTTTAAGGTATGTTATTTACAGGTCATCTCACCATTTTCACAATAACGTTTTTATAGAATGATTCAGACCGTGAAATTAGGAGGAAATTGAGGAAACATATCCAAGTAGCTTTGATACAAATTTCATCTTCTGGGTCGCTGTATTTTTGGAGTTATACGTCATGGAAAATAGGGTTTGTGGCTATTCCTAAAACTAGTCTAAAATAAGTTTTTCGGGTAAAAATGTCGCAACTTATTCATAATAGATCCAAATTCAGTAATACAAACTATATTAGTTAGAGTATTGTATTTAGTATTATGTGTACAATTTTCAGATCCATACAACAAATATTCTATGTGGGGCCCACTCTCTAGAATAATCCAGAATTCAACAAGGTATGCCATTTTTTCTATAACTCATTTTTTGAGAGGTTCCAAGTAGTGAAATCTGGAGGAATTGTATTAAAGACACTAAAGAACATTGTGTACTATTTTCAGATCTTTATTCATTACAGGTACATATTTATAATTACTGCAAGTTAGGGTTGTTGACTAATCCAAAATTAGTCACGTGAGACTAAAGTAAAGTTTGATGAAAATGTTAGTCTCTTGTTTTTAAAGTTAAGGAAGGTTTGTAGGTATGTGATCATATACAACATGTTTATTACAGAGTTACAAATTAGATTTGGATGATGAAATTGATAAGGGCATTTGGTTGAGGTACATGTTGGGTACATGGTTGAGACAAGTAGTTGATGATTTGACACACACATCAGGTGTATAGTTGATGATGTTGGTACATATTGATGAGTCATAGTTTATGTGTATTTGATTCATGATGGGTACATATTTGGTGCATGATTGATGTACTCGTTGATGGTATAAGTTGAGGTACAGGTTGGCGCATGGTTGATGCACTTGGTTATGGTACAGGTTGATTACATGTTGTTTGGACAGGTTATTGTGACATGTTATTTGTATAGGTTTGATGCATGGTTGATGCATTTGTTTATGGTACATGTTGAGGTACAAATTGATGTATGGTACATGTTGGAACTTGTTATTGGTACAGTTTCTTACATGTTGACTACATGTTGATTGGTACAGGTTTAAAGTAGTATATCTAATAGTGATAATGTGACAGTGGTTCCATCATTCTACTTCTACGTCATGGTGGTTAGATGGGGAAAGGATAGGTGGTTGTAGCCACCTTCCATTTGTAGCCCAAGAACATAGGGTGTTGTAGCCTCATTCTGGTTGTAGCTAGATAATTGGGGAGTTGGAGCTTCCCTCAGGTTGTATCCTGAGAAACTAGGGGGTTGTAGCCTCCTTCTGGTTGTAGCCAAAGAATTGGGGATTTGGATCTTCCTTTAGGTTGTATCCTGAGAAACTATGGGGTTGGAGCCTCCTTCCAGTTGCAGCTGGAAAACAAAGGAAGTTGGTACTTCCAATGAATTTAATTCTTAAATACATGTAAGAAAACAAATTTCATGGTTTTCTCTCACTTTGGGTTTCCACATAAAAACAATGGTGTATTGTGTATGTGTATGATTGCTCATTTTTTCATTGTTTATTTACTCTGCAACTATTGGATGATAATGCTGCATTGATATAACAATTGCATTTGTGGTTAAAAAGGATTGAATTACTCTATTACTTATTCACCCCCCCTCTCAATAATCCAACAATTAGTATTAGGGCAGGTTCCTTCAGGAAACAATTTAACCACTGGAAGGATATCATGTATTATTCTGAGAATGGATTACCAATGTTTAATGGTTAGAATGGTTTAAAGTATGAGATGTGGAGCAGAAGGACAAAAGTAATTTTGTAGGCACAAGGGCATTATATTTGGCTATTAGTTGTTACATGATATGATAGTTCAAAAAGGGTAAAGACTGCATCCCATAAGGAATTGAAGAAGAATAACAATATATAAATGGATTTAATTTGGGAAGTATTACCTAATCCGGTAAGAGAAAAGGTTGGTAAATTTTCATCATCCAAATAACTTTGGGATAAGTTACATGACATATATTCTTCACCCATTGCAGATTCAGAAAATGTCAAAGAAGATGCATATATAGATCAAGAAGAATTATGTTCACCATGTCAAACAAATTCAGAAGATGAAGATCACATAATCGCAAGAGGTATGTTTTTTTTCTTTAATTGTGAAAAACGTGGACATCTTGAAATAGAATTCCATGAAGGAAATGAGACAGAAAAAATAATTGAAAAGCAAGAAAATTATGAAGACGAATTGGCTAGTGCTTTAGATGAACTAAGAGAAGAAAATTAGTCACTCAATAAAGGACTGATGAAACAAAAGGAAAGTATTCACATTTTTTAAGAAGCCCAACATGTCACCGAGAACTTAAGAACTCAACTAGAAGAAGCCAGAAAGATCGAAGAAAATATTAAATATAAAAAGAAGTATTTGGAAGCCAACATAGAAGCAACAAAGAAAGAAAAAAAAATGAGAGAGAATATATTGACAGATCATATTAAGGAAAGAACTAACGATCTAAACCATCTTGAGACATAGTTTGGTCAGGAAGAGAAAGGACTTGAAGAAGAAATAATCACATTAAAAATTCATCTTGAAGAAGCGAAAAAAACAAAAGAAGTCAGGAAGTCTCAGATAATGAAGAAAGAAGAAGAGGTTGAGAATATTGAAGAAGAAGTTTTCACATTAAGAAGTAAAATTGTCAAGCTCAACAAGAACGTTGAAGAGACAGAAACATCCACATCAGTTATAGAGAATGAAGCCAAGAACTCTAGATTGTTAGAAAAGAAGAATAAATAGTTATGCAGAAGTATTGAAAGGAAAGAATCATGGTCAACTAGAATCTAAGAAACCTATTGAAGATACAACTTCAATAATACCAGAAGCTTCAATCATGATCATGACCAGTCAAGGCAAAAATTCAGAAGGACTACACCACAAATAAGATCATTCACTCCCAAGTATGCAAATTTATTTTATGGTCTTTTTTTTATTGTACTAATTTTGAACATAAGGTTGCAGATTGTAGGGATTATAAAAGAAATATGCAAGCAAGAAGTGCCTATTTGGCCCTACGCAACATTGAATGTTAAAAATGTCATAACTATTGATACATAACTAATGATTGTGGAAGCATGATAGATACTTACATGAAAGAGAACATTGATATCATATATAATAAAGTATGGGTAAGAAAAAAGAAAGAACATGTGAACAAAGACCAAGTACCACATAGCACAAGATTGACAATAAAATGAGATGAAGAAAATTCTATAGAGAAAAGAAAGATGCCAGATACAGAAAGGTTTGGAAAATAACTGAAAGAAAAGAAGGACATGTAAATAAGGAATAGGTTCAAGAGATTGTACATTCAGGAATTGTAGTGAAAGATGAATCCAGAGATAGAAATAAATAAGTCATATCTCAGAGAGATGATGAATCTACCAATGAAGATGATGATGAATACACATCAAAGCATGAATTGTTTTGAGCCATACAACTTAGATACTCCTAGATAATATGGATATTATAAAGGGGGAGTCTATGCGATAATTGTGACAGACCAAAGAACCATCCTTCAAGCAACTTGCAGAGTTTGAGAAGACAGATCTAGAGCAGTCAGTTAACAAAAGTATAGTTTGATATATTAATCAATACTTTATGATAGTATAGTGATAAATGGGTTAGAATTATGGACAGTTGCACAAGTAGAGTCTTGGACAGTATGGACAGAGATGGATTAGTAAGAACACTTAGCATCTTTGGAAAGATATATGATAGTGGACGAGAGCATGGATTCATATATTGGTTTAGAGAATGGTTTAGAGACATAGGAACATTATCATAATGGATGATAATTACACATGAAATGGCTTGAACAATTCTAATGGATTCCAAATTGATAGATATTTTTTTTACACATGCAGTGCATACAACAGTTTACATTCAAAACAGAGTAATGATCATAAAAAAGAATGAAAAAACTCCCTACGAACTATGGAAAGGAAGTGCAGAAAACAACCTCTACATCAAGGTAACTCAAGATGGTAGTTTATCAATTGAAGTTTATATTGATGATATTATTTTTGGAAGTACTGATGACAAGTTAAGCCATAAATTTGCAAAGGATATGCATAATGGACTTGAAATTTAATTACTTGGATAACTATTCTTCTTTCTGGGTCTTCAGATACATCAAAGCAACCAAGGAATTTTTATTTCTCAAACTAAGTATATCAGAGAAATTCAAAATAAGTTTGGAATGGAATATTGCAAACCAGTTACCGCTCCTTTGAAAACCAGTTGCAAGTTGAGAAAAGATGATGATTCAAAGTATGCAGACCGGAGGAAATACAGGTCAATGATTGGTAGCTTAGTATATGTGATAACATCCATACCAGATGCAATGCAAGCAGTTAGACAGGTGACATGATTTCAAGCAGCACCAAAGGAATCACATGTCTTAGCAGTGAAGAGGATTTTTAGATATCTCAAAGGAAGAAAAGAGTTTGTATTATGGTATCCAAAAGGAAAGGATATATCACTTATTTCCTACATAGATGCAGATTGAGTAGGCTCCATTGATGATCGACGAAGCACTAGTGGAACAACATTGTTGGCACAGGGGCAGACCTAAGGTTCAACACTTCAAAAATGAACCAACAAAACCCTAACTACCGGCCCTTTGGGAAACACCTACGAAGAAGACAAAGTCTTACCTGAGGTAGAGGCAGGGGGGTTGCAGGACGAAGGTTTATGTAACCAAGATGGGACATAGATATGTGATTACAACACTTCGCAGGGCACTTAGGAACAATATATATTAATTTAGTCACATGGCATATCAAACCCTAAGTAATGTTCAATGCAATAATAATGACAACATACACATCACACTTAGCATCATAAGTCAAATCTAACACATTCAACATATACAAATTATTAAACATCTATCTACCATTCATAACATTCAATGCACTAAGAAAATCTACAACATAAACATTACAACACAAAGAAAACCATCAAAACAAGATTTACGTGGTTCACCCCAGTGTGGGGCTACGTCCACCAACAACTTATTATTCTTTATTAGTCTTCAATATATTACATCCATCCACTTTTGTGCACTAAGCCACAGAGATAAGCTTTGCATTGGACAAGTGATCTGTGCACTAAATGCCAGATCCACCTTCCCAAAATCAGGTGAAGGCACAGAGCCAACCTCTCTCTCAAGCACAGAGCCTTACATAAATTTTTTGTTGCACAAAGAAACTGAGAACTACTTGCCTCTTGCACTTAGACACTTATGCACTTAGCTACATACTACATTGCTTACACTAAGCACACCCCTTTTTACATTACATTCGTTCATACAAATACTTTTATATCCCTTACAACAAGGCCTAATCATGGGTAAACCCATGGGTTGACATCCCAAAAACCTAATACAAAAACCGTATTGAACCCCTTGTTGGGCCCAAAAATTAAGTGAGATCTCGTGATCTCAACTCCGCCTAGGCACTCCATCTTTGCTCAGGTTGTCAAAGTCTAAAATAGGTCAAAACATAATTACCAACTTAATGAGAACTGTGACCTCAAAATGAGAACTCTGGCCCAAATAACACATATGTTTTCATAAAAAACATCAAAATCAACCCTCAAATAAAAAAGTGTTACTACCAGTAGCACCATGTTTTAAAACGGGGTCAAAATTACAACATTTTTCAAACATGGCCTTCAAAACTTAAACAGTAGCTCAGAAAAACCTTAAAATCAACACCTAAAAACAAAAAAGATGTTTTTGATTTTTTTCTTTTCTTTTCAAAACGTTAAATTTTGAAATCATTTGAAATCATTTTTTATCACTTGGTACCATTAAAACCAAAACCTCAAAATCAACCATCAAATTGAAAAGTACTACTACCGGTAGCACCCATTCTAAAATTGGTGTATTAAAATGACACATTTTGAGAATGTGGTAAAATAACTCATCATTATTTTAAACAAAATCATAAAAGCAACCCTTAAATGTTTACTTTTTAAATGTTATTATCACGCAAAGCACAAGGTAATACATAATTCCATGAAAATATCACAATATACTTTAAAAATTCAATGTCACTTTTTATTAATATTTTCCTTTTAATAATAAAAAAGTAAATACAAGTTACATTGAATGAAGCATAGATAATTTCTTAAAAGCATTGTTATATTGACCATATTCAAAACATATGAGCTAAGAAATTTTATTATATTATCCGTAATAAAAAAACATGTCATTCATAAAATATAACAAAAGATTCATAACTTCATGTAAGATCATATGTAAGTTCAATTCTCTTTTTTAGTTACCATACAAACATCATATGGATCAAAAGTTCTTAAAATGTTCCATACACTTATTCAGAATGACTCATGGTTTCTGAAATACCATCAGAGTCTACATTGTCTTCAGATGAATGTTTTGATGAAGATGTAGATGATCCATACTCTTCACTATTGTCGATGAATGCACCATCTAATTTTACATGCATGCCCAACATTTCAGATGTTAGATGCCTTTTAGATCTACAACTAGGTTCACCAGACTCTCATCTTGCATTTATTTCTTGTGGAAGCAACCTCTTGATAATTTATGTTGTCTTGGAGTGAAGAGTTCCTCTCTTTGTCAAATTGAATTCATAAACAAGTATGTCAACATCGTCTAATTTTAAGAGGTCAGTGCGATGACTGGTGGTATTTTGAACCTTTATTTTTATCTTTCTATTGAAATGTTTCTCAACCACCATCTCTGGCTTGTACACACCATTGAATGGGTGTGTACTTGTTGCATACCAATGCACTTCAATTGCAGCTACATCATCATTTTCTTTCTCWATATTTATAACCTTTCCTATCTAGAATGGATAACCATGCGGATCCTCAGTCACTAAAACTACAATCATGCTACCATCCTCAATATATTGTATTGAACCCATATAAAGGTCTTCCATGGATTCACGTTGTGCACGTGACCTTTGCGAACCAATATACATTTCTCTTTCCTCTTCTTGTGTAATCTGAATAGAACCTTGAGATTCTTGAACTTCAACAATGTTTGTTTCTTTAGGTTTGTTTGGCATATTTTGTGGCCAATGAAATGGAGTCCTCAACATTGTATCTTCATTTGTAGAGCTTGAAATTATGTCACTTTGAATATTTAAAAAAGACTCCCACCAAATAGAATCAACAAAATCAAAGTACTCATATGTATCCTTACTGGACCTTTTAATTTCTTCCAGGCATTCAAAATAATCTACATCTCTATTACGCCTTTGTGCATTATGGATTTCAGCAACTGATTGTAAAAATAATAAATTTGATGTAAAAATTGGACGATCTCGAATGAACTTAAAAAATGATAAAACTGATGAAGGCCCCCATTCTATAGTACTTGAATACTACTTTCCCCATATAAGTGTTTTCCCATCAATTTTTTTGAAACAAAATTGATGTTGGAAGCTAATGTCATTAAGTTGCTCAATAATTTTTTCTTCACAATGTGATCCCTGAATAAATCTTTGCATGTCAACAATTTCTTCTAATATATGAAAAACAATCTTTGGAATGTATGATTTCTTGATACATTCAATCAATGATGATAGACTTCCAACATTTATCCTCTTCAATGTTACAGAAAAATGACTAAACATTTGATCAATATGATCATGTGTGTGTCCAACAAGACGAAAACCAACTTTCACCTTTTGAAAGATTCTCATTTCAACAAGCATGCTTAGATTTCCAAAGACAATTTGATTTTTATTTTCACGACTAGTGTTGTCCAACTATAGATAGAGAACTTGAGGAAGATTTTGAGACCAGTGAGTGAGCACATGATGAATTATGGTGATGGTCAGATTTTCATCATTATAAATATTTGGAGCTATGAAGTAAACTCTTGGACACATTTTTCCATTGAAAACCATACAACCAGCCAAGTGAAACTGAATGAAATTTTCTTCCTGTAAATTTTTGGGTGTATGGACAAAAAGTGGTAGAATTATTTTCTTCTGGTCCATGCCATCAATTATCATACCTAAATATTTGATTGGAGCATCATAACACTTCTTCCGATGTTT
>JASDQU010188760.1:0-14299 GCA_032191745.1 Picea mariana | reverse complement strand
ATAATTTCTTATTCCATTTTTTATGTGTGATCAATCAATCATTTGATTATTATGGAATTTATTTCTAATGTTAAATGATGGATAATATCAATACCCAGAATTGAGTTTTCTTTTGTTCTTAAATATTGATTATCTTAAGATCACACAATTTTTAATTAGTTGTCTTCCTGTTGTTTTTAATTTACTCCAATATCAAATACTTCTTTGAATGTATTTTGGAAGTGCTAGTATTGTTCTGTTATAGGTTTCCCTTAACAACAGTACATGCAGGAGCTCATACAACACAGAAAGATAAATACCAGTTTCGTTGATTAGCGACAGGTTATTATGTGTGTTATTTAGTTAAGTTGTTTGTGAATGAAACAATGAATATATGGTTCAACTTTGACTATCCACATGTTCATGTTTCATTAACTTTTTTGCAAGAGTCTTTAAATTTATAAAAGAAAAACAATAAATATTTTTATGTGCTTTCTTTATCTGCTTCCTAGAAGCAATCATTTTTCCATTGATTTTCATAAGTTTCGATTAAAACTTGTATCTTGTAAATCATGTAAATAAACGAGACTTGTATATCTTCTTCTTAAATACAACTACTATAGTTACATTTGAACATATGTACACATATATAATGTGTTTAGTAATTAGTTAGTTATTTATCTCTTTTATTCGTTTCTTTTAGGATTCTTAGATTGGCTAACGGAGCCATTAAACCCATCATAATGATTTACACCAAACGGCTTGGGTTATTTAGACAACCCCAAACCGGACTCGCTCTTCCAGTTGACGGACGGTCAATTTCGCCCGTCAACATGACCCTATTTTGACGAAACTTCATCGCTACTTCATCGCAAAAACGTTCAAATTTAGTAGTGCCACCTCACTGCCTAGCATGGTCTTCCAACTTCTTGATAAATTTAGGGCAATCCTTGGTGGATTTTTTTTTACAGTGGGCACACCAAGGTCGTCTCGAAAAAGGACAATATCTAGCGATATGTCCTTGCTCATCACAATTATAACATTAAGCTGGCCCCCTTCCACCAGTTCATCCACCTCTGAAACCTCCACCACCTCGACATCCTCCTCCAAAGAATTAAGGAGCTTTGCCAACCCTGAATGAAAACTGATCTATTCTGTTTGCAAGAGTATCCAGAGCACAACACTATTTAGTGGTATGAGTAGGTGACCCACATAAATCACAATAGACTGTCTTCAGAACATGGGTGTATTTTTGTAGTATTGGGTAATGCCAAGGGGGATTCCCATGGCTTCGATAAATTTCACAGTATTCATTATTCTGATTACCCTAATGGTTTGGGAAGGTGTGGTATTGTATCGAGCCATGGAATGATGTTATGGCCATGACTTGTGCAACCCCTCCTGATGGTCCTACTAGTGGAGGTGCCATCACTGGCTGAGGGGGTCCTGCACCCCTTAGCCTGGGACATTCCATCGTTGTATGCCCCTCAGTGTAGCAACTAGTACATTAGACTTATGGGAGGGCTACTCTAAGAATGGTCAATTATTGAATCTCATCAGTAAAGGAAAAAATATGGCCTTGTAGCTGCATAATATTATAGTCATCGGGTGGTATTATTACCCGTAAGCTTCTAGGATATCCATTGTCGCTTCAATTTTCATGGCTTGTTCTAGGGCTTCCCCCAATATAGTTATCCATTGTTAGGTTAATGGAATCTGAGTTAATGGTAAAATTCGTTGAATGAACCATTCTCGTTGGTGGTATTTTTGAATGGGGTTGGCTAATTTCCATATCGCATCTTTGAATCTTTGGTTATACTCCTAGGCAGATTCCCCATCTCTCTGTTTAATTTCCCTCAGTTCATAAAGATCTTGTTTCTCAGTTTGGGGTAGTTTAAATTCAGCTATAAATTTTTGTTTGACTTGCGATAAAGGAAATTGTATCCCCTGGTTCGATGGATTTCATATACCATTTTAATTCATGACCCCTTAACATGGTTTGAAACTCAACTAGTTTATTAGCATCCAAAGTTCCATGAGACCATCAGATAGCCTCGCAAAGAAACCAATGATGTTGTACATCCTCATCTCCTTTACCCCAAAATTTTGGGTATCAGGTGAGGGAGCCGACGTGATGATGCACCATGGGAGGATTTGGAGACCCTATCAAGATAAATCCTAACGGTCCTAGTTGCAATAACACTAAATAAATTTCCAAACTACTACTACTAGTACCACTCGAACTAGTTGGACTAGAATGAGGAGAAATAACATAAATTATGGGAGAGTTTATCGTAGAATTTACTGGATTGGATGATTTTTTTGAGGGACTGGGTGATCCAAGGCTGGTTCTTGTGTCTTTGGGATGGGATTCTTTGACCTGGGGGGTCGCATTAGGAGGCCATATCGTATCAGGTCTTGTATTGTACTTCACATCTTCAAGCGCTTAAGAGTTGATTCTTCCACAAATTCTGCAGAGGTTATGACTGAGTCTTGTTCCTCAGTGGTGACTCTGATCATGGTTCTTTATTTTGACTTTTCTCCATCACATCTACTCTCTCCAGAAATCTCATATTTCTCTCCAAACTTCTCCTTCAACCATTGGTTGGCCAGCCTTCATGTAATTGCAACTCTTTCAACTTCTCTAACTCTCTTTTATGAATATTCTCGAGGATGATATCCTTGCGTGACTGATCCATCCTCTTCATCAACTTCCGTATCTATTCTCTCCACCTCTTTTCAATCACCATAACTCTTTTCTGATCCCGCTTGTCTCTGGCACTCTTATCATGATGATCCCCTATACCTCAAGAAATTCCATATCCTAACTTATGGATCCTCACCTGAATCACCTACCCCTCATGTGAAAAGGGTTTTACTCTGCCATTTTAACCAAAGGAACTGGTAGCATTCCTTCTTCCACCAACAAGATCTTCAACCACAACAAAATTTCTCTTAGTAATCTCCCTCAGGCTCCCACGTAAAATATTGTTTCTTCCTTTGAGAACGATTGTGGTTTTCCGTGACAAATTCAATGATGTATCCTTCCACGGTAGTTTGGACCCAAAATTCCATAGCTCGAAAAATTTGGTGATCCAACTTATGAAGAGCAACGAGCCTCTCAATCGTCTAATTAAATCTTTTCTTGACACGATCTTTAAATTCTGGCACTTCTTGAAACCATTCGAGCCACGGGTAGACCTCATATGTGAATCATATCTAGAAGATCTCTTACTAATCGTTAGCTAATTCTGAATAAAATACTGCGTCCTTCACAACCCTCAAACCTTTTTGTCGTAACTCAGTTTCTTGAAATATGAACTCATCACAACTTCTTTCCCACCAGTTTTCAATATTAGATTTAAAGGTGTGATGTTGCATCCTCTCAAAACTCGCTCAAAATTCAATGTACTGGAAATAGAACCATTTGTTGGTGTGAAATTGGAGACAAGGGTTCTCAAAGGTTACCAACAAAGGTACCAGTGTAGTCTAGTTGCGCTGTCATATTCAACCTTTGGCAAGGGAATGAGGTCTCACCCAAAGCATAGCCAAAACTTTGTGTGATAAAGTGAGTTACAGAGGGCACATCATCAGATATATCACATCATAGCACAATTCCATACTTAAATGTAAAGAGATCATAACATCAGAAGCCTTATATAAAAAAAAAACAATGAACAATCCGTGCTGCGCAATGTTAAAGTAAATACATACATTACAAAATTTGTTGGAACAATAATGCAATTAGTAAATACACATAACAAGATAGATTACAAAAGACTGAGACCATGCATTCATCCACATAATGACAAATTTTGAGTATCCGATAATCCATCATATATTCATACCCCAGACTATCATACACAAAGTTGTTCTTCATATTAAGACTTATACAATAGGATCGGTAATGATATACCCGATCTGGACTCTCAACCTTCTACATAATTGCACTTTATTCCTGAATCTCCTTTACAGTGGCTTATCACAAAAAACAAGAATGCGAAATCTCCTTGACAGAACAAGATAATGACTTTGTAATGCTAACACTTAGCAAAGCAATGCAAAACCTAAGCTACAACAACAACTAACAACCAACCAACAACAATAGAATCAAGGATAAATTCGAAGCAAAAAATTAGAATCAAACCCCAACCCATTACCCAACTCCATGCTTTATAAATTTTACGCGGGGCTTATTGGATTCTTTATTCCACGTCCTTCTAGCATGCGCTCGAGCATTCCCGATCTTTCCATTTCTTTTCCCAGCTGACTCATCACTCTTTTTCCTTGTTGACACACTGGTAGTTAGATTTTTTCCACTTCTATCTAATGCTGATGTTCTATGGGGTTTTGTAAAACTCTATGACTTTTGAAAAATTGGTTCTTCAAAACGGAGGGCCCAACAATTTCCAGATCACTTGAAGCTTCCAACTTATTAGATCCTTCAAGGATTCAGTATAGATAAAGATGCATTACAAAATAGATTGAATCAGTTTATAGAGTTAGATGAGAACAATAAGAAAATCTTTTGATCAGAGTGTCAGGAATTAGGAAAAGGTCAAAAGGGCATTTGATAAATCTTCTAGAGAAAGGGCCTTTCATAAGGGTGACGCAATATTTCTATGGGATAAGTGAGAAGAGAAGCCAAGGAAGCATGACAAATTTGACAGTGTGGATAAGACCATATATCATCCATGATGTGGCTAGTTCCAATTCTTTCTACCTCAACCAATTGGATGGAGAGAAGTTGACTCTACCGGTGAATGGACAACTCCTCAAGTTGTTCTTCAACAAAATCATTTGATGCCCATGGGGCATCCCTTGTAACATAAATATCACTAACCCTTATCCTTTGTATATTACTTTCATTTCTTTACTTCTTCCTTGTATATTATCTCACTTTATTATTTTTCATTTTCCTTCTATATATGTATATTATTCGTGCAATTTCATTTTATTGTTGGTTTCTATATATTCTATGTGTTGCTGATACATCTGTTTGGTGAGACATGTTTGTTTTGCAGATCATAGATTCTGGATTCTCACATGATTTCCTAAAGATCAAGCATATGTCCTCATATGGATTTAATGTTACCTACCAAATTGCACTAGGATGGTCTTGCAGTTGAGCCGCCAAATATTTAACAAAGACTTGCTCAAAATTAGAGTTCAGAAGTCCAACTGACCATTATAGCCCCTTTTCTTTGTCTTCTTCATATCAAATTTCCATACCCCATGGGGGAATTGTAATAAGATGAACTAGCATGATAAACTTTGTAAAAGTATTAGCCCTCTAATACTTGGTCATTAGTTCATTACTCTAGAGTGTTTTTTTTTACCTTTTAATTATATCTTACTGCCTTAGTAGCGAGTTATAATTTTTAAGTTTTTTCACTCAGTTACCTCCAAAAATGGAGTATGTCCTAATGGATAAGCCTTGGTGTGTTGTATAAGTCTAGTGTCTAATGTATATTACCATGCTAGTCATCATTTTTGATTCATATGGAAATTTCGCTAAGTCCCCATTAGGATTTTTTAATGTTTTCCACAAATAAAAAATTTCCCGCAAACGTGATATTTTTAATTGTAATTGATGAATAAGTTAAAAAAGTGGTACTAGGAGGCATCATATGCCTTGGGGGTATTCATTGTCTTTCTTAGAATACCTACTTTACCTATGTACCCACTTTTTGAGTGAAAATAATGATTTTTAATCACTAAAAATCAATTTTACTTACAAAAAGTGAATAAAAGACAAAAAATCAGCAATGCTATTTTTTGGGAAACATGTCGGGGACATGTTTTGAGTCAAATCACCCTCTCTTTGAGTTCACTGAGCCTTTTTGGCACTTTAGAGAGAGTTGAGAGTGAGTTATCTCATTCTTTTCTTGAGTTTGGTGAGATCTCCAAGAGGAGGTCTGCCTCCCTCTAAAGAGGTGGCACACTCTTGGAGAGAGGCACCTATGTCTTGAGAGGTGGCGACCTCTCCCACCTCCCATATCTCATATGTGGCACCCTTTTGAAGTTACAAGAGAGGTGTCAGCCATATTTTTACACTTGGCTCATCTTTCCCTCACAAGTGGTCCACCCTCCCTCTTTGGGAAGTGCACCCCCCCTCTTTGGATTCTTCACCCGGTTTGCTATATAAACAATCACTCTCTCCATTGTTGACTAATGGAAGTTTGATTATATCTTGTATCTGTATTGTAATATCATTGTAATACTCATTTGAAATAAAAAATGCGTTGGAGGTCAAGACAAGGTATTGAGCTATTTTGTAGATGAATAATTGTCATATGGCTTTAGTATGAGGAGATGTTGTTCTTGGTTTTGTACTTCATTTGTTAGCTAGGCTTAGGATTATTGATGCTATCTTGTGTTCATTAATACTTTTGCTTTTCTTATTTGAAAGACATTTATTTGCATGTATGTTTAAGCTAACCAACATGCTCATTGAGTCCTTCTTGTAGGTGGCACCAAGATTTAACATTTGTTCTGCAAGATCTTTGTTAGTTCACATGACCTCATAATCTTGGACAAGTAGTTGATCAATATTGCATATTCCAATACTTCAACATTCAAGGACATAGTCCCTCTTCAATCCATCAAAAGATCCCAGTGCCCAAGGGTTTTGAACATTGCAAGTTTCTCTCTCTCTCTCTCTCTCTCTCTCAAATTCAACTATTCTTTGGTTACTAAGATACGCATGCTAAAATTCAGATTTGAATCTCCATTTCATATCATTTACATTTTGTTTTGCATGCATTAGAAAGCTGAATGTATTTTGCATTTCCAAGTTAATCAATTTGAAGATTATATTTAGCATTTAAGCTCACCCTTTAGCAAGTTTTAAGTCAAATATTTCAAGGCTAAGGTATAGTTAAATTTAAAGTGCTTTCATTTCAATATTTAGAAAATTCAAGTTCCCTCTTAATTGTTGTTCCTAACAGCCAATAAAACCATTGAGAAAGCTTGTCTTTCAACTTGCCTTAGTGGCAATAGTTTGTTAGTTTAGTTCATTTTTAATTTAGAAATATTTTTTCCACAACTTTGATTTTTCCCATAAGTTGTCCAAACTGATTTTGGGCATCTCTTGGGTTGTTTTTCTTGTAGATTTTTTCATATTTGCTGACAACCAAGAGGAAGTATTGCCGATTTCTAGTGGATTTGAACCTTCTGGGACCCCTCAGAGAATCCTTCTTCCTTTCATATTATTTTCGAAACTTGTAACCTTGCTTATCCTCTTTTATATAAAGGATCACAAGCCCTCCCAATAAGGAGATTGTAAACACATCAATAAAATCAGTGGTCTACTCAATGCCCAATATTCAATTCCCCCTAGGGGATCATTGTCCTTTTGTGGTTGTCTCATATTTTCTTATGATTTTCTCTGTTAACTTAAAAAAAAAATAAACCATAAAATTTATCACAACACCCCAAAACAATTAGATTAGATTTCAATTTCTGCAATTTACTTTATGCAATTTTAAAGTTGGTAATTAACCATCCCCTCATCTTCTCCCTAGTATGTTCTTGACCCCCCCTCTACAAGCCTTGGTTTGATCTCTGGTGTGGGTTCCATATAGAACGAGGATTGGTCAGTGTGGATCTAGTTTTAATAGGATATTCCAATATTGTTTATTGCTAAATTGGGAACCTACAAATGAACTTGTGTGTGAAGTCAGACATGACCTTTGAGATCTAGGTTCTCCATGTGTTGGACCTCCAACATTGTTCCTTGTACCCAATTAAGGGATAACTTCTAGAGGGCCAAATCTTATATTATAATTTATTTATTGCAATCACTTACACACACTTTTCACTTACAAGTGGTCGTCCAATTCATTAGGCCACTTCACATAAACCCACAAAATTAACAACTCATTTTTAATAATAAATTTTTCAACAACACTCCATAACATTTTCATTTCAGCAACATTTGAAATCTTGCAACAATCTTTACATTTGGCACTGGTATTTATATATTTCTTATGGTTTCCATTTAAACACTTGTATCTACTTTCAAGTTGTATCATTCTTATGCAATTACTTTACATGCTTTATATTTATGTCATAAGCAATTTCATTTATGTGTCATATATGTTGTTAGAATAGTTGTAGTTGCTCTTGCTTTCATTTAAACTCCTAGATTTACTTTTGTACTTAGCTTACTTAGACTTAGTTATTTTCTTAGGGACCACCCCCCTTGGCTTTTCTAGGATTTGTCTTAGACGGAGGAGTCAAGAATCATGTGAAAACACCTCGACTTGAGACTTTCCCCCAAGGACACACCCACTAGATTGAAGATTTCTTCCATGCTACCTAAGGTGTGTATAAGGCGGAAACAATAAACATTCAAAATAGAATATTTAACCATAAACTAAATCCAAGGCATGCAATGGTGTTACAAACAACCCGAGATTATAGTACAAATCATATACACAACACCCCATTTGAAATTACAAGATCAATTTCCAATGGCATGGTTACTTTTTAAAATAGGATTAAAATACATTTGAGTTTCCATGTCTTCAAAATTATGGATATAGATCAAGAATAAATCCAATAGAAGCAATGATGCTCAATAGGTAGGCCATGTTGAGAAGAAATGTGGACTATTGTAATACTGTATTTTTAACCCTTGAATTATAATATGCCGAATCATGTATTATTTGTATAGTGTGGTTTATGTGATGGGAGAGAAGCCATGGAAGTTGAGTTATAATGGACCCATGTTGTAAAAATGTGAAATGCATTGTAAATATTCCTAATACAAAGCTCAAGGCCAAGTCCCGATTAATGAATTATGATGAGTATTAGTAGCAGGCTATGATATTGGTATGGTTTTTATGTTTTCAAGGTGTGATTATGATTACGTAAGAGCATGTATAAAAGGAAATATATAATAATATAATATCCACCAAAAGTGTTGTTTGAGGAAGCAACAAGGGGACTGTGATACCACAAGAGGTGAAGAGGAGAGGGGGTGCATGGGTGATTTGGCTTTGGTACTTGTCCTTTGGGGAGTACCACCCCTTCTTTCCCATGCTTGCTTAAACCCCCTCACATTAGTCTTTGACTTATTTTTGTGTCCAAGTACAAGTTGTCAAACCCTTGGGAAGAGAATAGATCTCATGCAATAAAATGTCTTTTGTTCTCTCCCATTGGAGTATTCTTCCATTCTCTCAAATTAATTATCCTCTCCCATGTTATGGGGATTTTTCCTCTTCTTGATTATCGGACTTGTGTGAATCATATGATTTTTATTGTTGTTATCTCTACAAATGAAAATGGAACCCTAAGTATTTAGGACTTGTAAGATATTGTGGAATATGGGGATGTGTTGATAAAAATATGAAAGAAAATGGGATGTTTTTAAGGGAGAAATCATGCTTGGAATGTTCACAATAGCTGAAGAAAGAACCATTAAAATTGCAACATCATTATTACTAATCAATTGGTATTTTGAAGAAACGTGTTATTCCCAAAAGGAAATGATTAGCTTGGAATCTTTTTCTTGCATCGAAGAGCACTGGAAGAGAAGATGATCCAAGAGAGACTATTAAGCAAAGTAAGGGAAGGTTTTATTTGTGTTGTGTGGGGCAATGAAAGAAATCATCATGGTTGATTGATGACTAGATGAGGGCTTGGAGTGATCTATATTGAGAAGATTGGTTATGTGATGAGAGAATTGGGTTGGGATGCGTGGGATAAGAGCCATGTAGGAGTTTAATTCACCTTGGTGGTATTATAGTCTAGCTTGGCAATGGAAGCCACTAGCTGATTCCTACAATTGGGTGATGAATCCCTCCTCAAAAACTAGTTTGGTGGAAATTATAAAAAAAATAATGATTTGTCTATATTCTTGTCTGAATGTTTTTATTTATGTTTTGTTATATGAAATTCCATGAATTTCACTAATAATATGTAAACTTTGTAACTAGAATGGTTACTGGTAGAAATGAATGGAAGATTCATATTTAATATCATTGCAATTATAAGTATTATGAATTATGCAATTGTCTTTGTATGTTAAACTTTGCTATATGGATTCCAAGATAGGAATTTGATTCACAATTAGAAATATGAGCTTAATGAAGAATGAAAAAATTATTAGAGTGCCTCGATAGCCAAATAAGGTGGGTATGGGTACTCTCCAACTATATTGAGTTCAAATTTCCATAAAACTATAAATAAAACATATATATATTTGAAGGCATTCAATAATGAAAAAAGACAACAATACTTGTAGTTCTCAAGTCTTCAATATTTTAGAAGTAGTCTTGAAATAAATATGAGAGATGCAATTTGCACACAAACCAACTTGCACTTACAATAGAAACATACCCAAAATCCCACATGTCATACTATTCAAAATAATCTTCAAATATAATTGAATTTTAGGTATTCATTATTCGATCTCAACATTTTCAAAATTATGAAACTAGGCCTAAAACAATAGTGGGCCAATGAACAACCCATTGAGTACACAACACACCCTAAAATTTTTAGTATTTTTGGGTACCACTTTTATTTTTAAGATTTTATCTCTCCACATATTTTGACCTCGTTTTTATTGTTTCATGTTTTTGTTAAAATAATTAGGCATCCATTTACCTAAAAACCCAAAGGATATGCATTTCAAAAAACAATAAAAATAAAATATATAGGAAAATGAAAAGAGACTAAATGTACTATTTCATGAAGTGCCAATAGGCTTATCGGTAATCACAAAAAACCCGTGGATTTTTTTTTCTTCAAGTGCCGACGTCGATGAACACTTTTTTCCAGAAGGCCGATAGGCTTATCGGGGGTCGGCTAAAAAATAATCACAATCAAGTTTCAATGGAGAACATTCACATCGAAAGCCGATAAGGCAGAGGGAATATTCCCAAAATATGTGATCGTGAGTTTGTAATAGAGTACCGAAATAGAAAATTTCTAAAATCTTCGATACACTTTGTTGCTGATTCTCAATCATCATTAGAAGCACGACGATTTTCAAATTGGTGGTCAATGTTGAGGTTTCCTGAACATATTTGTATGAATCCACGAAAGAATATTCTAGGAATATTCGTTGTGGAGGTTTGCTAAGAAGGGAAAATGAATTACTTTAGGGGGTTTCAAAACATTTTCTCTGAGCTCTAATAAGAGAATTCAAGCACGTGGATGACACCGGGGAATATTCCCATTAATATGCTTTTAGAGGTTTGCAAAATAGGTGCGAAACAACACATTTTTTGAAACCACCAATACACTTGGTTGTCGATCCTCGATAAGCGTAAAAAAGCATGCCAAATGAAATCATTTTCAAAAGTGTCGATACAAATAGTAAATGATATAAGTACCCACTGTCGATCATCAAAGCTAGTTTAAATGCAAATGTAGCGGTTAAAGGTAGCATTTAAAACAAAAGACCTACAAGATCCAATCAAAACGATCAAGATTTTGTTCTAGATTTGGCCCTTAATCCTTTAAAACCAAGCTTTCGTTTGAATGTCCAAAAATTTGTTCTAGAAAAAATTGTGCTTTGAAGATATTGATCATTTTGAGATTTGCATCGTAAAAGTAACAATTGGATATTAGTTCTCTCCATCCTTGATTATAGTAAGTATTTTCTAAGCATACTCAGTTCTGTTAATTTTATTCTTTGATGGGTTCACACACAACACTTTATCACTGTTCCTTTCATTTTAAATCATGACCCAAACTATCGATAATGTCCATAACCGAGTATACTTATTGCTGGCTTTCATGATAGAAATAATGCCACCAAGAAGAACCTCCATCCGATAGTGTCCGGAAATGCTAAAAGGAAAAGGGAGAGAAACATGGGAAGTGTAAATGTGTTGAACCAACACATAATAGATCTAGCTAGAAAATACCACACACATTTGTAGAGAGAAATTGAGAAAGAAGAAGCAAGAGAGAAAATAATGGAAGAATTCTCATTAACTGTAATGAATAATGAATAATTTGCACATGATATACTATGTATAACTCAACCAATGCGCAATGGAGGTGAAGCCAATGCTCCATAGTGGTGGTCTAGAGTGATCTAGACACACACCAACAGTTATGGGAGTGAACTGCCACCTAGTCTAGTATCTCAGGCAGTTACGAGAGTGAACCGTCACCTAGCTGAGTTAACTAGTCTACCAGTCTTCAGTTAACTAAATGAAACATAGTGAAGTGAGTGGGAGATCAGGGAATCAAGGGTAATGCACTAGTTTGGTGATGATACCAAGGCTAATGTGCATTAGCTGGTGATGATCCCAATGTTGCATGGTGACAAAACCAATGCAACATCTAGACTCCACTCAACTAGTCAAACTGAAGTGAAAACTGAAGAGAATATTCTCCCTAGAGGAATATTCTTCCTAAAATATAGGAGTTTGGATAATGATTAATAAATAAGGAAAAACCTTAGGAAAAATAAATTCTAGCTGTGTGTGAAGTAACTCCAACACCCCCCTTGAACATCACTATGGTGAAAATAAAGAATGGGTCCCGACAATGAGGCCATGTTAGGTACCCAAATACAAAATATACACTGAAATAAAGTGAGAAAAGAGGAAAAACCTCATGGGAAAAACTACCCCTCAAGGTACAATGTATGTAAAAAGAAGAACTACAGTTGCTAGGCAACTGTGTCCTTCACTCCAAGACGACTTCGCAAAGAATGGAACTTTTGCTTAGTGAAGGTCTTGGTGAAGATGTCTGTCATCTGTTCTGCTGAAGGAAAAAACTGTAGGTCGATGATACCCTCTTGTAATAAGTCCCAAATGTAGTGCATGTGGATTTCGATGTGCTTCGTCTGCTACCTCTGAACTCGATCTCTGCAGAACTTCAGAGTGCTCTGGTTGTCACACTAGATGACGATCAACCGATGAAACTAAATTCCCAACTTAGTGAGAAAATGTTGTAGCCACATAGTTTGAATGGTTATGTTAAATACCCCTGTGTACTCTGCCTCGACTAAAGATAGAGAAATAACATCTTACTTCTTGCTTGACCAATAGATAGGCCTAGAACCAAGACTGGGTGAGTAACAAGATGTGGAATTGCGATCAATGCTATCACAATCCCAATCAGAATCAATGAAATCGATGAGATATAATGTAGAGTCTGCTACATATTGAATCCCAAAGGTGATGGTGCCCTGTACGTATCGAAGGATATTCTTTGCAACCTTCCAATGTAGCTCATGCGACTCTTGCATGAACTTGGAAACTGTGCCAACTGCATAGGAGAGGTCTGGTCTAGAGTGTGTGAGATACAACAAGCTCCCCACTAGTTTTCTGTATAGTGTGCTGTCAAACAGTGGAGTGTCCCTGCCATCCTCAAGTTTGAATCTTGATAGAAAAGGAGTCAAAGGATAATTGCAGTCTGTCATGTGAAATCTCTCAAGGAGATCTCATGCATACTTGGCCTGAGATAGTTTGATGCCTGATGCATCATGACTGATCTAGATTCCAAGGAAGAAGTGTAGCGGAACCATGTCCATCATCAAGTACCTGTCATGTAGAATCCTATTAACTGCAACAATCGCTGAAGTCGACCAACCGGTGATCAACAAATCATCAACGTACAAAACTGAGAGTAGAAGTGAATCAACCGTCCTAAGCATGTAGACATTCAGGTTTGATTTACAACGTACAAAGTTTTGTGATAGCAGGTAGGAGTCCATATTGTCATACCATGTCCTCGAAGCCTGCTTGAGTCCATAAGGAGATTTCTTCAGTCGACAGACCAAAGAGGAATCCTGCATAAATCCCCAGGGATGATCCATATAGATATCCACAGAGAGATCACCATGAAGAAATGCATTCTTCATGTCCATTTGATGGACTTCCCATCACTTGGTTGCCACAATGGAAAGTGCCAAATGTATGGAATCCATCTTTGCTACTGGAGCGAAGGTCTCATCATAGTCAATGCCATGCACCTGCTGAAATCCCTTGGAAACAAGTCTGGATTTGTATCTGATGATATGTCCATCCGCTATGCTCTTGGTCCTGTAGACCCATATGCATCTGGCAAGTTTCCTTCCAGAAGGAAGGGGAACCAGATCCCAATTCTGGTTCTCAAGGAATAATTTGTACTCCTCCTGCATGGCAGATTCCAAAAAGGGATTTCTAGCAGCCTCACTGATCCAAATTATTTTCGGCACGAAATGAGATCGGAGATATAATAAAGAAATGCACAGAGATATCGCAGGTATTCAATAATATAAAAAAATATGTATCAGAGATGCAACCATAAACACAGATATACAGTAATACACGATTTATATTAATGAAAGAAATGTATAGAGACT
>JASDQU010188758.1:0-13880 GCA_032191745.1 Picea mariana | reverse complement strand
TCCAAAGGAGATCTACACTATAGATCATAGGAAAAGAGCTTGATTGTTAGATCAAGCAAAAGAGCCGATCGTAATTGCAGAAATTCAATGGTTGGGAGAAGTAGCATGTGTTGATGCACAAACTTCTGAAGTCCGAAACTCCAAAGTACTGGAGGAAATCTACAGTGTAGATCTAGAGAAAAGCTTACCGTTAGATGAAACCAAGAGCTAAAGTGGTGGGTTGTGATGACATCACCTGGAGATGACGTGGACACCTGATATGTGTGCCACGTGTTAGTGGGTTTATAACCCATAGAAGTTTGAAATGGAATTTGGAACGTCACGAGTGTCACCCATCTGAATGGGCCACATTTCAGTGTCTAGTATGTCGCCATGTGGCATCCTCTATAAGCAAGGTTAGTGGAGCTTGAGGTTACGTAACGTAGTTAAAGTTAAGAGGACCCATAATGGCGTTGATCATGGTACATCAAGATCAATGACTAGAAGGCATTGCGGGGACCCAAGTTGCATGGAAGCTAATTCTCCAAGGCGGTCCCACAATCCAAACCATGGTTTCAGTGAGGGGTTACGTGTCAACATCAAGAGAATTGTGGGATGAAAGGATGGTTTCTCCAAACCACCATTGCATTCCCTCACAATTGGGAAAACGTTAAGTGATGTAACGTAATGACATCACCTAAGGTTACGTTGGAGTGTTCAGAGATTAATGGTTCGGGGTGTGTGGATTTGAAATATTCGGATGTCCCGAAGTCCTAGAACTCAGATGCCTAAGGTTCCACTGTGAGTGTCAGCCGTTGGATGTTGTGTAGACGTGGATGGTTGATCCACCCTATGTTGTTAGTTTGTTAGTCTGGAACTCAGGAAGTTGTTGTGAAGTGTTTTGAAACCTCCCGAAATGCAAATTCGTGAAGCACCCTTTTTGTTAGGCGAGTGGTCACAACCTGCGATCACGTGGGTTGAGGATTAAGAGAGAAGGGGCTAGTGCTCGAAGGATTGTTATAGAACCGAGCAGAGCTCAAAAAATTCATGAAATATTAACATTTTATTGAATTAGATTTGTTTATGAATGTTGTGGGATTTGTTAAGGATTAATGGCCTAAAAAATTCTGGTTTTTTTCACATTGTGTTTGCAGAAGCTTAACGAGTGCTAGAACCAAATAGAGTTGCCACTAAGTGTAAAAGAAATGGAGGACACACACAACGCTTCCAGTTCATAGAATGAAGCAAAATGAATGGATGTTCATTTGGGAGTTGAAGTGTCAAACTCCAATGGGCATGGAGAAGAGATAGATAAGGAAGGGAATATGATGAAAATCATTGAAAGATTGTAGAAAGATGCACAAACTCACCGAGTAGATAGCAAGAAGCTTATGAAAGCTAAGGAACAACAGGGAGAATTCAACTTAAAGTTGATGAAGAGTCTGGAGAGAATAGAAAAGAAGATAGACTCAAACAAAACTGGGAGTCACCCGACCTTTGAGGGAAGAAGATCAAGGAGTGTTGGTAAACACCATCATCAATCCCAAGTTCGCTCCAAGGGGAGGGCACATACTAGTTCAAGCCCATCTCCTACTAGAAATCATAGGAGATCTGGAGTGGATGAACTAAAAGGTAAAATGAATAAGATTAAGCCTCCAACGTTTGATGGAGAACATAAGAAGGAGGAAGATGTCGAGACATGGTTTCTTGGCATGAGGAAATATTTCCAACTACAAAATTATTCCTCTCATGCAGAAGGAAGAATTGCAATGTGTCAACTGAAGGGAAAGTCATCCATGTGATGGGATCAACTTGTGTAGGTGCAACACATTAGAGAGAAAGATATCACTTGGAGAGAATTCAAGAATTATTTCGAGAAAAAATACTTGAATAAAATATATTATGGCAGAAAGATGAAAGAGTTCTTTGAACTCAAGCTAGGTAGCATGACCATTGATGAATACGAGCGAAGATTTTTGGAATAACTGAAGTATGTTTCGTTCATGAAGGATGAGACTGTCAAGATTCAAAGGTATCTAAGTGGATTGTTGCCTTCCATCGATGACAATATTTAGTATGATGATACTAAGACTATGGAAGAAACTATAAGAAGAGTGAAATGTTTATATGAACAACAAAGAGAAAATCATACCTTTCGGAAGGCTTGGGATGACCAGAAGAAGTTTAAGAAAGTGCAGAAATAGAACGGAAACAAACCTCCCTTTTTCAGAAACAGTCCTCAAGAACAACCATCATTTAGAGAGCTGAGAATGGCTGATGTAGGGGAACAAAGTCCAAGGCAGATGCCCATTCATTGTTGGGGTTGTCAGGGGAAGCACAAGTACATAGATTGTCCCCAAAAAAATGGCAAAGTGAGAGTTGTCCATAATCTTCAGCAAGTTGAAAGAGTGGAGGAAATGGGTAGTATAATGCCAAGGATATATGTAGCCCTGGACAGCAAGAAAGTTGAATATCAGTCGCACATGATTGAAGTGGAAGGTATGATTACCAACCAACCATTTACTATTTTAATTGATTCAGGTGCTAGTCATAGTTTTATAGATCCTAGAGTGGTGGAAAGTTTTCATTTATCAAGAAGAAAACATAAAAAAGTCTTGGTTAGTGCAGCTAGCTACATGAACCAAGAGGAAAGTCATTGAGTTAGTTAAGTCTTGTCCAGTGGACATGAATGGACTGAGCACAAAGGCTGAATTGAATGTTCTCCCTTTAGGTGCTTATGACTATCTAATTAGGATGGATTGGCTGGACCAACACCATGCTATCTTGGACTATCATAAAAAGGAATTCACTTGCCTAGATGAGCAAGGAAATCGGAAAACAGTCTAAGGAATTCCCAGAGTTGCTGCTATCAGAGAAATCTCAGCAATGTAGGTGAAAAAGTGCTACAGGAAAGGCTGTCAATTATTTGCATCCCATGTGGAGGAAACACCTAAGGATAAGGTGTCAAGTATTGGAGATCATGCGGTACTAAAGGAGTTTGAATATGTATTTCAGAAGGTACCCGGACTACCCCCTAAAAGAGATACTGACTTAGTTGTAAAATTGATGCCTGGAGCAGCTCCAGTGTCAAAAGCTCCTTACATAATGAGTACACCAGAGTTGAAAGAGCTGCAATTGCATCTTGAAGAGATTCTGAAGAAGGGGTATATATGCCCAAGTGTGTCGCCTTAGGGTGCTCCAATCCTATTCGTGAAGAAGAAGGATGGGACATTGAGATTATGTATTGATTTTAGACAATTGAACAAAGTAACTGTTAAGAACACGTATCCTTTGCCGAGGATTGATGACTTCTTTGATCAGTTGAAGGATGCAAAGATATTTTTGAAGATAGATCTTAGGTAGGGATATCACCAGGTAATGATAAAGGATGAAGACATATGCAAGACCGCCTTTAGAACAAGGTATGGTCATTATGAGTTCACAGTGGTGCCGTTTGGGATGTCAAACACAACCGTTGTTTTTATGTGCCCGATGACTGGTGTATTTAGGGACTATCTAGACAATTTTGTCATAGTCTTCCTGGATGACATTCTGGTGTAGTCCAAGTCAGAAGAAGATCATGAACAACATTTGAGGATGGTGTTGCAGGTGCTAAGAGGGCACCAACTATATGGCAATTTGAGAAAGTGCTCGTTTTATCAGGAGAAGATCCATTACCTAGGGCATATTATTTCAAAGGATGGGATAGATGTAGATCCTAAGAAGATTGAGGCCATCAGAGAATGGTTAGCACCAAAGAACGTGATGGAAGTCAGATCCTTTATTCATCTAGTTGGTTATTATAGAAGGTTTATCGCAGGGTTCTCGAGGATAGCTCACCCTATCACTTCCTTGCAAAGGAAAGAGAAGAAATTTCAGTGGACAAAGGATTGTGAGAAAAGCTTCCAACGATTGAAGAAATTGTTAACCAGTGCTCCAATCATCGGGATTGCAGATCCAAATAAAGAATTTGTAGTGTGTATAGATGCATGCAAAGAAGCACTAGGAGGAGTCCTCGGTCAGAATGGATTCATAATTTGTTATGAATCCAAAAAGTTGAAAGAGCATGAAATGAACTATGCAACTCATGATTTGGAGTTGGGAGCCATAGTACACTTTCTAAAGAAATGGAGGCATTACCTCATGGGAAGGAATTTCGATATGAGAATAGACCACAACAGTCTAAAGTATTTGTTTGATTAGCCAATTTTGAATGCTAGACATAGTAGGTGGATGGAGTTTCTCTATGAGTAGGATTTTGATATCAAGCATATCAAAGGGAAGGAGAATAAAGTGGCTGATGAAATCAATAGAAGAGTACATGAATTACATATCAAAACTTGGTAGGTTCTCTCTTCTGTGCATGAAAGGCATTAAGGCTAGTGCAACTTACACAGATCAGACGGTTGTTGATCCTCTACATTGTGATCCAACGACGATTATCGCTCCTCCCTCCTGAGATTCTGATATTCTTCCAACTTAGAATATTTTCCAAATGTTCAAAGGTTTCGAACCTTTGCTCCTCCTGTGAGCCCGACTCTTGGATCTCGTCAACACTTGTGAAAGTGCTATCCCTTATGAGATTTATCCTTAAGGAATTTGACTTCCCACACACACCTTGCATTCTCGGGATTTCGATAACTCAGATCGAAGGATTTCTTGAAAATAAATTATTCTTTCCCACCTGGCATTCTTCTGTTCTGGTTCTTCGACGCTTGGTCACTCCTTGACGTTGTGCACACCTAGCACTTGGCCTAAGTTTCCCTTGTTCTCTCTCTGAAATATTTTGAGTCAATCTGAGACTCATTTGATGCACTACTTGCAGTCTAGATGCACACCTTGCATATGAGTGTAAGAAGAGAAACAATTGAAACTCATCCAGTTCCATCACGAACTCATACAATCAATCTCTCGAACAATCATACATGAATGAAAATGGAAATAACCACACAAAGAATATAACATTCATTCATTCATACATCAAATGAACACAATCCAAGGATTTGGGACAATTATGCATGTTCCATTCATTCATGAAAACAAATAAAATAGTGTTTCTTCTACTCTAGTCTATTCTACTGATCTCTGTAATCCTTATCTCTTACAATACTCATACGTTTTGGTCCATTACAATGCAAAAATAAATTATCTAAGGACCAACTCCACGAGCTCTCGTCGTCCTATCTGTAACCTATCATATCAAACTCTTAATGGTTACCTACTTTTTCCTATTACAATAACTAACAATTATTTCCAGATAAGAGTCAACACTCTATATATGCAACCCCTTACAGTCCTTCATGACTTTACAAACATGACATATTTAAAAATGTTTCTTTCAAAAACATCTCAACAACTCGATTTAATTCTGAGTTAATTTTTTATGTGAACTCTATCATGATGAGATGTTGTTCCTTTGCCTCCATGCTTGCGTTTTGACTTTGAAGGTGATACTCCTGTATCATACTCCTCTGGTTAAAATTTTCATGGACTCATGTCCATGAGCTCCTACACTGTTTTTCCATGCTTCAAAATATCAGGTCCTATGACCCAAATTGCATCTTCCATTGGATGATCTTTCCACTTCACTAAATATTCAGGATATGTCTTCCTCCTGGTCTTTTTTCCATCTCTTTGTTCAATGCTTTTATCCATCTGACTTTTTTCTGTTGTGGGTAATTGTTCTTCCCACTAAACTTATTTTTGATCATCTAATTCTCCGGCGTCATCTCTCCTGTAAGGATACAGGTCTACAACATTGAATATCGGTGATATCCCAACATTGTCTAGCAACTCAATTTCATAAGAATTGGCTACAAATTTCTTGAGAATCTTGCATGGTACTATATTCTTCATATTCAACTTGTTATACGTTCCCCTTGGAAACCTTTCTTTTCTAAAATGATCTAAAACTTCATCTCCAACTTCGAGTTGAACTTCTCTCCTCTTCTGATCAACTCAGCTCTTATACTTTTGGTTGTTTTCTTGTCCTTTCTCTTTGACTTTGTTATGGAGTTTATGCATTTCTGTTGCAAAATCCTCTTCTTCGACACTTCTGAATTCATCTTGATTCATCTTTCTCAACTCTGTAATCCCCCTTGGATGTATACCATACACAATTTCAAATGGAATTTTCCATGTTCTCCTGTTCACTGAATTGTTGAATGCAAATTCTACTTGTGCTAGAATCTGATCCCATTGACGACCTTGTTCAGTGACTAAACTTCTCAACAAGTTTCCCAGACTCCTGTTTACCACTTCAGTTTCTCGATCTGTCTGAGGGTGATATGTTGAACTAAAGGACAAGTTTGTCCACAACCTTTTCCATAGAGTCCTCCAAAATTGTTCTACAAACTTGGTGTCCCTGTCTGAGACTATGCTCATCGACAATCCATGTAGTCTCACTACTTCTCTGAAAAATAAATTGGCTATGTGTGTAGCATCGTTTGTCTTCTAGCATGGTATGAAATGTGCCATTTTTGAAAATCTATCCACTACAACAAATATGGAATCGCTCACTTTATGAGTTCTAGGCAATCCCAAAACAAAGTCCATACTGATTGTATCCTACGGTCTTTCTAGAATTGGTAATGGTTGATACATAGCAATGTTCTGCTGCCTTCCTTTTCCATATTGACAGATTCTGCATTTTTTCACAAATGTTTTCACTTTCTCCCTCATGATCAGCCAATAATATGAATTACTCAATTGTGTAAATGTCTTATCATGACCAAAATGTCTAGCTAAACCTCCATTGTGTTTCTCTTTCAATAGGTTATCTCTCATTGAGAATTTTGGTATGCACAATTGGCTTCCTTTGAACAATAATCCATCCTGGATCAAATATTCAGTCCATGGGATTTTGTCTCCCAACAAAGGATTCTTGCATGCCTTATAAGGTTCCTTGAAATATGCATCTTCTTTATACATCTCCTTGAGGTGTTCAAACCCTAAGGTTTCCACTTGGAATCTCTGTACAACTAAACTTCACCTACTCAAAGAATCTACAACTTTGTTAGAAGTTCCAACAATATGTTTAATAACAAAAGTAAAATTTTACATAAATTCTACCCATTTTGCATGTCTCTGATTCAAATTTTCTTGCCTAGTAATTGTAACGTCCTCAACCATCAACCCACTTGCCAGGCAACACTACTACGCGTAAAAATTATCAAAATTATATATATATTATGCATATTAAATATAATTAACATATTTAATGAATTTTAACCAACAATACAAAGTAATCACAGTATTATTGCTAACATACAGAATTAATAGAATTAACACTAAATATCATTGCAATGAAATACATGATAATATTGCAAGCATCACATACATGTATTTTAATTGAAATTAAAAAAATAGAATTAATACTTATCTTTGAAACTATAATAACTCCACCAAATACATGCAGACCTTCCACGAACCTCCCAATCCTAGACCACGTTGTTCATCACGCTTAGTAGTGGGTCACCCCCCAGCTCGGACTATGCTCCACACAAGGCAAGGGAATCCTAGACTAGGTTGAGGTTATAGGAAAACTAAATAGAGCATCCAGAAGGATTCTCTCGAGGAGCCTTCTTATGCCCACTACTCACGGACCCTCATTCCCCACATGCTTGTTCCACTTGGGAGTATACACGTTCACAAGCATAGTCCATTAGTGCTTCACCTCCCTCTTTGGGTCTCAGGAACATGCCAGATCAGGAATTCTTAGAGCTCTGTAGCTGGTGGTGGACTCTCTCTGGGAGAAAACCACTTGCCAATAGACTCTCTCACCTGGACAGAGCTGCTCATAGGCCCGACAACTTGCATCTTCTACCACGGTTCTAACAACCCGATTCTTCAACTCAATTACTACAAGTTCAGGATAACAACAACAACAACAGCTTTTAGTTAACTAACAGGTGACAATAGCAATAGGAAAATTGGGTGTGGGCATCCAGAAAATGACAACAGGAAACTAAGACACAACACGGTTCAAGTAACACCGGTTTCAAGATGCGTGACAAGTAATCCACGTAGAGGTCGATCAAAGACTCAACAGTTCAGACAGAGAGTGTATCGTCTTCTCAAGAAAACATCACAGGCTTTGGGTTTCAAAGTTGCGTGAGGGTATGCATGCAAAGATTAGATGAGTCTGCCACATAGTTTAGACAATGGATGAACGAATGGAGGATGAACATAAAGACCAGATGGAATTTTCAGTTTTAGACAGTCGATGGTAGAATGTAGGAAGAACCCCCAACTCATTTGACACTTCATCTTTTATCCATATGCACCTAGGTGGACACTTGTCTTGCATTCATTCCCTTTTGCACATGTTGGAGCTGCATAAGTTGCATCTCCCAGGACTTAGGATAAAAACATGTTTTGTCACACAACTTTAGAATAATAATAAAATATTATTCTCAAGGGCTTAAGCCCTAAGCTTAGCCCCTCTTTATAACCTTTCGACCCCTTTCCCCTTACCCACCCTATGGAATCTTAGTCCCCCATCACTCTTTCTTCATGGTCGGTCTGCATGCAACGATGTTTAATCTTTATTAATGTTCTTCATATTACATATACAAAAATAGGCTCCTGGCCTTTAACACTTAGGCTCTCCACCCTAATAAACACATAACCCTACCATCTTATCAATACTCGACTCACCAGCCTACAAACATGATTTACAATTCATAAACATGATTACAACATGGCTCATCCTTGGGGATATTACAATCCCCTCCCCTTATTTTTGCATTGTCCTCAATGCAACTTTCACATAACATCAGTGAGATTTTCGAAATCTTCAAAAAGATGTGGGTATTTTTCCCGCATAAAATCCTCATGCTCCCATGTCGCATCCTTAGGACCATCCCAGGTACATTGGACCTTTGCAAGCCCTATGGCTCTATTCTGGGGCTATTTTTTTTTCAGTCCAATATGCACATAGGATGCACTTGCAGGACACCTTCTTTCTCCACCTGAATCACATTCCAATCAATTACATGATTAGCATCAGGTATATATTTCTTAAGCATTGAAACATGAAATACATTATGTATAGTCATGGATGCAAGTAATGAAAGCCTATATGCAAGTGGCTCAATCCTTTCTAGGATTTCAAATGGCCCACAAAACCTGGCTACCAACTTGGCGCAGTTTTCCAGCTTCAGGGAACTCCTATTGGCTTTCACTTTCAGGAAAACATGATCACCCACTTTAAACTCTCTGTGGGCTCTGTTTTTATCAGCATAACTTTTCTGCCTATATTGGGCAACCTTTAAATTCTGCTTAATTTTTAGCATTTTCTCTTCCATTTCCTTCAGCAACTTTGGCCCATCTACTGCCCTATCAACTGGATTATCCCATCTTACTAGAGTATTTCACTTTCTGCCATAAAGTGCTTCAAATGGGCTCATCTTCAACGATGCTTGATACCCATTATTGTAGGCAAATTCTACCAAGTGTAGGTAGTCTTCCCATTTCGACGGTTTGTCCATCACATACATCCTCAGTATGTCTTCTATTACTCGATTCACCTACTCTGTCTGCCCATCAGACTCAGGATGATAGGTTGTGCTAAAGTTTAGATTCATTCCGAATCCTTTGAACAACCCTTTCTAGAAATTTGAGATAAATTTTGGGTCTCTATCAGACACAATTGTCTTGGGAATACTGTGCAATCATGCTACTTCCTTCATAAAGATGTTGGCAACATCCGTTGCCTTGTGAGTAGTCTTTAGTGGAATAAAATGGGAAGCTTTCATAAGCTTGTCCAGCGTCACTATGATTGAATCATGTTTCTTGCATGTTCTGGGCAATCCTGTGATGAAATCCATTGTCACCACTTCCCACTTACACTCAGGAATGGGTAAAGGTTGCAACAATCCTACTAGGTTTCTTTGCTTATCTTTAACCTTCTGGCACTCCATACATCTTGCGATGTATTCAACAATCTCTTTCTTTATACCTAGCCAAAAGTAATGGCTCTTGACTGCTGCCACAGTTTTTTGATATCTAGGGTGCCCAACATAAGGCACTTTATGCATTTCATTCAAAATCGCAAATTTCAAATCCTGGACATTAGGTACATAAATTTTGTTCTTGTACAAAATTATTCCTTCACCCTCTACTTTATAATTTTCCACTTTCTGTGGCATCTTACCTTGCTATAGATTTGCTACCAAATCTCTGTACTGCAAATCTGTATTTGCAACCTCCAAAATTATGCTTTTAATATTAGTTTGGTACATGCTAATGGTTGTAGCTTGAGGTTTTCGAAGCCCAAAGAGCTGGAAACTCGAAGCAGAATCTTAGCCGTCCAATCATAGGAATAGATCTGAGCTATCAAATTGTTCGGGGAAAACTTGAAGCGTTAGATCGCCAAAGTGGATCTGAACCGTCAGATACCATGAGTTCGGGAGGAGGCAAGTTTGAAACTTGAAACACCCAAAGCGTGGAGAGTCAAAGGGCCAGAGAGAATCTGGACCGTTGAATCTAGGAAGATACGTGTCGACAGGTCAGGAGATCCAGAGGAAGGAGAAAGGTTGAAGTGTTGAAATACCCAAAGCACAAAGAGTTGAAGAGACAAGAGTCTTCAATCTATAAGTGGACACTTGTCAACAGATTGCAAGCTCCCGATAAGTTGTTGTGGAGTTTCAATTGAGAACTGAGACTGCCAAAACCCGAAGATCCAAAGTGATTCAAGGTCGTTGTATCTAGGAGAGGCATGTCATAGATCCATGCACTCTGGGTAAAGTCACAAAGTAATCCTCGATCATTAGATCACAAGGAAACATGACAGAAATCCGAATACTTCACAGGGAGAGAAAAGTTGAGAGTTGAAAAGTCAGAAGTCCAGAGACGCAAAGGGATCATAGTTGTTGATCTAATGAGGACACACGTCAGTGGATTAGACCCTTTGGATAAAATCAAAACAAAGGAAGGGTTGAAGTTTGAGAACTCCAGAGTCCAGAGTTCCAAAGTGATCAACACCATTGATTTCAAGGGATATGTGTCTGTAGATCGTCAGCTCCNATTGAGGGCGGGCCGCAATCCAAACCGTGGTTTTGTCTGAAGGACACGTGGAAGCTTGAGGAGAATTGCAGGCCTAAAAGTAATTTGACTTCAAACCACTTTTGGCCATGCCCGCAATTGCATGGTCAACGCTCGAGGCCACATTTAAGAGAGGGATTATCTAAAAAGGATCTATCACTCAACACTCTAAGATTTCACAATAGAAAGAAAGGGAAGGTCGTGCATTCTATCCGACCTACACTAAGAAGACGAAAGGGCCTATGTCTTGATACAAAAGGAAACCATTAAGGTTTCAAAGGGTCACCAGCCTCAAGAATCGAAGATCCTTTGACTGGGAGGTCACGTAGCCCTATGGGGGAGTAGGGGGGCTGCATCAAATAGCTAAATTTTTAACTTAACAGTAGGCGTACAAGGGGAAATGTTACAATCCACATGGTGACTAAGAACTATTCAAAAAGTGATTCCAATGTTATTTTCAAATGTTATAGAAAAATGTCTATACCTTTGCCACCTAAGTCCCAACTACTTAAATAGAATTATTATGACTGATATGAGAATATTAGATGGATTGGATCATCTGATTCATTGCTAAAGAGCTCCTCTATGTTGGGCAATGGAAGCTCATTTCAACAATACAACAGAAACAAACAAGACAAGCATGCACACATGAGTACACATATTTACGTGGTAAAACCCTACTTCAACTTAAGAGGGAAACATCCACGGAACAATGTAAATCATATTTTATTATCAAGAAAACTAGGAGAATAGAAACTAGCCATAGGCTACTGGACAACCCGAGAGAGGGCTTGAAGCCCCTGCTCTCAATCTGCCTCTTAGGCATACATATTTATACAACCTCTCCTTCAGTTATACAAAACTGATTACATTAATTGCTACCCTTATCTTAGCTGAGTGGCTTCAACAAGAGGCATTAAATCTGCCTTAAATCTTGGTCAATTAAAACCACCTTATCCAAATAATTGTCATATTCCTAACAATATCCATCTTGAAAACAATTTACCTGATGCCATGCCATTGTCCATTCATCACCTTCTTGAAAGCTAAAAATAGGTGATACTGGTGCTTTCAAAACCGAAGCACCCATTTCACTATTCCCCTTGGATTTATCATGTGACCATTGACAACTCCTTGCAAGTGAAATATCTGATTTTCTCATCGCAAATTTATACATTTTACCAGCATACGATACACGAGACTAATAACCATTTTCTTATGCATCGCTTGGACATAAACCTACAGAAAGATTCTAAAATATTTGTACCGGTTTCATGTTAAATTCATACCGAATTTCTGAATGTCTTTTCCATGCACTCACGTTGTGATAACCAAAACTCACCTTTAGTCCCGTCTCTGTGTATTCCATGCTCAAAATTGCTTTTCTACTCCTAGATCCTTCATCTCGAATGTCCAAGCCAACTGAGCCAACCCGTTGATCATAACCATGCTTGTGCTTGCAACAAGCATATCATCAACTACTTAATCACCAAGATAGTGAATACCATAGTTATTCCCACTTTTTGTAAATCTCGACTCACCATGAAGGAATCAACATCATGTACCAACTGCCTAGGTGCCATTAGGCCATACAATGAATTACTTGAGTTTTGCAAACAACTCTTCTGTCGCGATCCTATGCACCTTCAGTGCTCCACCTCGAACACTGTGTTCGAAAGCTTCACCAAAACCAGACAAAGTTAGCCAAGTAAGCTCGACACAAGCTCACCTCCATGAAACTTTCAATGGAGTCCCATAGCTCCATCTTAACATGAACATTTCCTTGACCAAATAAGGCCAAGCCGACCAAGTAAGCGTTTAATGCTCACCTCCAGGCCAATTTACAATAGATTTTTTCTTAGCCTAAACAGACTTCATTACATGCAATTCCATGTACATTAAAACATGGGCAACTAACATGACTCGAAACCCACCCCCTAACACCTAGGTCTACGTCTAGACTTCACCGAAAAAAAAACAAAAATACGCATGTCTACCAAGATCTTAGAGTGGTATGCCCAATTACATCCAAAATTTACATTTACAACTCCAAAGAAATATAATTGTTCACACGGTAACTTTACCATTACCTTCCTCTCGTTTTTTCCATTCCTTGTCTCTACTTGACGCCGCCAAATCACAGCCCCACGACCCCTCCACTTGCAATTCGTCGGAGCATCTCCTGCCGTGATTTCCACCAAATCCATGGCTAAAAATTAGGCATCCGCCAAACAAATGACACTTGACTATAAAAAAGGATGCCAAACAATCTCCACCTGTTAACACAACGACTCCTCTACCAGGCCGCTTTTCCCACTAACTCAGACGCAAACCTTGGACACTTGATTGTTGTGCTCGACAATTGGAGCTTCAACCGATCCACCTAACTTGCGGTCCTTTTCTCTAGTGGCCCGATCTTATTGACATCGGGCATGTTCATGGTGTCAATGCAACCTCTCGATGGTCACGATGCTTCACCATGCCTCGGTGTTTCGGCTCCACAACAGACCCGTCATGGTTTCTAGCTCAGGCCCTCTCGAGGGAAACATCTACATTTTCCTCCGCCTCCTATCCACACAGGCGACTCTACTCTACGGTTTCCCTGGTACCATTTGGAAGTATTGCATGGGACTATATATAATTATTCCTGTGCATAGCAATGGTGCTGCTGCATCAAATGACAGGTTCTCTGGGATCTTCACTAAGAACCTTTGATCACAAACCATCAAAGTAGAGTAACCTCCAAAAGGTGGGAGAACCATCCACATAAATGTTGTTATACGTCCAGACAACCTTCTCACAGTACTGTTCTTGATCTTTGCTACAAGAATCACATTGTTGGCAACTCCAAACCA
>JASDQU010188757.1:0-20371 GCA_032191745.1 Picea mariana | reverse complement strand
CCACCAATATCCACCTGGATCGCATAATCTCCCAATAAGGGGATCAACTCTCCGAATTAAGGGGCTTACAAATTACAAGCATGATTTCTTGATTCTCTCCTCAAATAGCTCTCCAAAATATCCTCAAAGGGATTCAAAATTCTTCCCTCCAATCTCTCCCAATAAGGGGGTTTAAATAATTTTTCCTAGCTCCATACTCCAAAAAGACAAGATCCATGAATTTAGGATCTAGTACCTACCCAAGGACAAAAATGATAAATACCCTTAACTTCCTCCTTGAAACTAGGAATCCACTTGTAATAAAGTGAAAAAGAATCCAAGCCAACTCATGAGACCCTTTGTTGATTCATTGGGCTGGTTGTCATTGATTTCAACCCTTGAAGAAATTCTGGTAGAAAATTTCGATAGCCCCAACAATATGGTTAATGGAATCAATTTTTTTTGAGGTATAAAGACATGAATACAAGTGTATTTGAAGGTAAGACTATTCTAGATGGATAGTACATGTCTCACCATTTCTGATGATATGTGGAACGTCACATAACTCTTCACAATTAGAGATGTATGGCCTTGTGAAGTTGGTGAACCCTCATGAGTTATCTAGAATCCCCTAGAAGGTCAAAGAAGTCAATTTATTCTAGAAGCTCCTAGAAGAAGTTGACTAGTCAAAGTGGTTTTAATTAGGAGTTAATCATGAATTAAGTTGTTGCAAAAAGAAAATAATTAAAAATAAATTTGTTTCAACTATAAGTGGTGAGTTTACTATTTGTGGATAAAGTGGTTGTAAGTGGGAAAAGTGGTTATAAGTGGGATAGCCCTCAAAGAAGGAAGTTAGGTAATGTTAGTTAGAATGTAACCCCTTGAGGAAGCTACTTGGAGAGTATAAATAAGAGAGAAAGGGTCTCCTATTATCATATATTGAGCACATTGAATATCTATTATTTTGTGAAAGGTTTATTGTAGGTACTCATTGATACATACGAAGTTACTCAAGTCTGAAGCAACAAAGAAGGGTTGGCGATGAAAGTTTCAAAGTTTGAGTGATATTCTTGTGATATTGGGTATGAGATCTATGTTATCAAATCTGATCTATTGAGGAGATTATTGGTACAGGTTGTTGGTATATTTGGTATATGTGGTATAGGTTATTGGTACAAGTTAAGTACAGGTTGACTACAGGTTTTTGGTATAGGTTGACTATAGGTTATTGGTACAATTTGGTTACAGGTTGTTGGCACATGTTGGTACATGTTTATAATGGTATACTTTATTGTGATAGAGTGACAGTGGTTTCATAAGTTATTTGACACTTATATTTTAGGGTGGTTGGATGGAGAAAGGATAGGTGGTCGTAGAAACCTTCCAGTTGTAGTTAGAGAACATAGGGGGTTGTAGCCAAAGAATTGGGGAGTTGGATCTTCCCTCAAGTTGTAGCTTGAAAATATAGGGGGTTGGAGCCTCCTTCCAATTGCAGCTGGAGAACAAAGGAAGTTGGTGCTTCCAATGAATGTAATTCTTAAAGACATATAAGAAAAATCATTATGTGGTTTTCTTACGCATTAGGTTTCCACGTAAAAATATGGGTATATTGTGTATGTGTATGTGTATGATTGATCATTGTTCGTGGTTTAGTTATTCTGCACTTATTGAATGATATTGGTAAATTGATCATAAATATAAACAACATTTATATACTATGGTTAAAAAGGATTAAAAATGATTAAATTTCTCTATTACCGATTCACCCCCCTCTCAGTAATCCAACAATTGGTATCAGAGCCAGGTTCTTCAAGAGACCGTTTAACCACTGGAAGGAGATCATGGATTACTCTAAAATTGGGATACCACAGTTTGATGGGGAAGATTATGCTTGCTGGAGTAGAAGAATGAAGACACACATACATGCACTAGGTTTTTATGTTTGGCGATCAGTGGTAGATGGATACAAAACACCAACTGTTCCTCCAACAAATAAAGATGGAAAGAAACTTGAAGAGAATAATTCAAGAGCTACAAGTGCACTCCTAAATGGCTTGTCTAAATCTATCAACACCAAATTTATGCATTGTGATTCTACAAAGGACATCTAGGTCAAGTTGAAGAATGTATACGAAGGATATGAGAAATTCAAAGAAGTTGAACTTCAAATTTTTAGAGAAAAATTCGAACAACTAAAAATGAATGAAGATGAGAACATATCATCCTACTTTCTACGAGTTGATGAAGTAGTAAACGATATCAAAGTCTTGGTAGATGAGGTAAATGAAAATAATGTTGTCAAAAAGGTATTGAGATCTCTACCAATGAGATTTGACTCAAAGATTTAAACACTAGAAGAGAGAGAGGATCTAGCTACACTGACCATGGATGAGCTACATGGGACACTCACAACTTATGAGATGAGAATAGATAAATATAATCCGATTACAAAAGAAGAAACATTCAAAGAATCCAAGAAGTCAAAGAAAAAGGGAAAGCAAAAGGAAAAGTCAGATAACAACAACAATGACATCTCATAAGACAATGAAGAAGTAGCCAACTTCGTCAGAAGACTGAAAAAAGGGAACCGACAAATATAGAGGTAAGCTTCCATTAGTTTGTTTTAATTGTGATGGTATTTGTCATTTTTCTAAAAAATGTCCCCATAAGAAAAAAAATGAAGAAGATGATTCAAATAACAAACAAACATACAAAGGCAAGAGAACCAAAAATAAATTTTAAAGAAAAGTTTTTGCACCAAAGAAGATAACAACTCATCAGATGAATATGAAGCCAGTGAAAGTGATACATAAATGGTTTTATTAATGGAAATATAAGATTCCGATGAAGAAGGCTCTGAAGAAGAATATGAAGAGGAATAATTTTACGACAGAGAAGAATCGTTGAGCACCATAGAAGTTATAAAATGAGAGAAGAAGAAAAACAAGTCACTTCAGGAAGAACTAAAGGAAAGAGGAGTTCATAATTCAGATTCTGAAGAACTAGAGCAGATGATTACTAAATTAAAAATTCAATTTGAGGAAGACAAGAGAATTAAAGAAACAATCAAAGAACAAGTAGAAAAAAGAGATAGGATCATTGTAAATTTGGAAGCATAGATTGTCACATTGAGAAACGATCTTCAAAAGAAAAACATGCAGAACAACTCCAAAGTTTTGGACGATATTATTAGCAGTCAAAGGCCGAATCATGGCAAGTTTGGACTTGGATACAACTAGAAAGAAAAGGGATCAAGATACAAAACAACAGATCAAGAAACACAACCAATAAGCTATGCAGAGACAATCATATGAGACAAGAATTTTTGCAAGGAAGATCATAGAGACACTCCTCCACCAAGAAGATTCAGATTTTAGAATCAACGATAGTCATAAACAAGAAGGCCTCAAGAAGAATGGTTCAAAAGAGTAACTCATTTTATAATATCTACAACTCCCAGGTACCAAAATATATTTCTTGGTTTATGTTATTCATGTAACAATTTTGGACATAAGGTTGTGAATTGCGGAGAAAATAAAAGGAATAGAGACAACCGTGAAAGTTATGCACAAAATGATTATTCAAGAATGCCTAGTGAAACACAGAAAATAAGCTACAACAAGTTTGAATCCTTGAGTACTAAGATGGAATTATACAAGTGCAAAGAATTTGGACACATGGACAAATATTGTAGAATGACAGTTCCTCGAAGAGAATCACAACAAAATAACAACAGTCACATAAAGGAACCTCAAAGAATATGGATAAGGAAGCAGAATCAGTTCAACAATGAAGAATGCACACTTATTATACAAGATCAACAAAAGAAACATGGTTGTTATGTTGACAATGGCTTCTCAAATCACATGACAGATGATGAGGACACGTTTCTAACTTTGAGAAAGGAAAGAGATGGATCAGTCTCCTTTGGAAATGATGACTCAACTAGAATCATTGGAAGATGCACAGTTAGAATTGGAAATAAGGATACTAAGGAAGAGAATGTTTTACTAGTGGTAGATATGAAACACAATCTTCTGAGTGTAAGTCAAATGTGTGACCAAGGTCACAAATTTTTCTTTGATTGACAGAAGTGTGAGATAAGAAAACCAGGTTGAGGTAGAGTGGTTGCAACAACTGTAATAACTTCAAGCAACATATATGTATTAAGTGAAATTGGAAATGAAAAGTGTTGTCTAGGAAAGGAAGATGAAGTTTGGATATGGCACAAAATAATGAGTCACATAAACTTTGATAATATTGTCAAAGTTAGCAAAAATGAAACATTTAGAGAAATTCTCAAGATCACGAAGCCAATCAACACTTTATGCAAGCATTTTCAACAAGGAAAGCACCAGCTTCAAGTCAAAGGAATACTCCACAACAAAGTCGCTGGAAATTGTGCATACAGATCTAGTTGGACCAACTAGAACTAAAGGGTTGTTGGCACAGGGGTGGACCCAAGTTTCAACGCTACAACAACACACCAAAAAAACCCTAACTACCGACCCTTTCGGCAACACCTACGAAGCAGATGAAGTCTCACCCAAGGTAGAAGCAGGGGTGGTTGCAGGAATCCAGTGTCTGTAACCTTAGCTGGGACTCAGATCTATGATTCTAACACTTAACAGAGCACTTAGCAGTTAACATTGATCAATATCCAGTTCTTAGTTACAACGCAGTTAAATCCTATTCTCAGCGCAGATAAACCCTAAATTATAGAGCATCACAACATTTGTCCAGATCTAAGATAATTAAGCACTAAGCATATTTTCATAAGTCATATCTAACATCCATCCACATTATTAAGCACAAAGCATCAACAGATCTATCTATCATTCATCTATATTAAAGCACTAAGTAAGTAAACACATAAACATATCAATACATTGCACAAATCATAGCACCACAGCATGTACGCGGTTCACCCTCACCCTGGGGCTACGTCCACCAACTCTTCTCTTCTTTATTATCTTTAGTCAAGCTTCTTACAGGCACATAGAATCAAAATCCTACTCTGCAGAATACAGGAGATCTACTTTCACTCCACCAGATCCTCCTTCTTCGAGCTAGGGTACAACACCAAGCCTTTACACAATCTCTTACAACTCTTGATCACATATATCGAACACTAGCACTTAGCAACATATCACATAGATGCCTCTACATATGCATCTCTCCTTACATCACCTAGACATCTATTTATACATTACAAAATTGGGCCTAAACATGGGTAAACCCATGGGCCGACATTCCCATACCCGTTACATAAGCCCAAAACCCAAAAATCCCTAAAAAGGGGCTGATATCCCGCGATCTATGCTTCGTCTTGTGCTTCACTTTCGATAGCCTGTCGAAGTCCCCAAAATAGGTCAAACATGACCAAGAATCCACAAATCTTGGTCAAGGGTCAAAAGGCCCCCAACACTCACCTGTGACTCATCCTGAGTCACTCAGATATAGTTAGTTTTGCTTCAAAAGCCTTGAGCTGGTTCAACTTGTTGTTGTGACACGACCTCCTGCTCAACGAACTCTTGGATGACTGCTTCGTTGACAAATCCCTCTAGGTGTTGTTCAACTGCGGTGATGAATTGCTCCAGTTCTTCTCCTCAGCCTTCGATCTTTGCGAACAATTGGCAAGCCTCATCCTCTATAGGTTGGAGCCTCTGATTCACTTCCATAACTCTGCTCTAAATGGTGTGGACCTGTTGTTGGGTGGTGCACTACTCCTGGGATCGCTTCATTCTTTCCACAGCTGATAGGGGCTTCAATTGCGCCTGTATTGTCTCTGCTTGCTGCTTTTCTTCCTGGAGCTGTGACTCCAGTGCCTTCAGTTCTGTATGCTCGGTGAGTCGCTCATACGTCTAGGCACTGGGATCATTCAGTTTCTTTCATTCCATGGAAAGGACTTTTATTCTTTCAACTGCACTCCAGATAGTTGCTTCTCTTTGATCCTTTACATCCTGCAGCATGTCGGGCATGGTGCAGAGCTCTAAATATGTTATTCTTTGTTGTAGCTGTTGGATAGCTTCCGTGAGCTGCTCTACTTGATGTGTGACTTGGTATTCTGCCCTTGGTTCTAATCTTTTCATAGAGTGGAGTGCTTTTATGACTGATTCTTTCACTTCGATTTGCTCGGCAAGCAACTGTTCTTTTTCTTGTTGCATATGTGTTTTCTCTTCTTCAAACTTTTCCTAGAGAGAAACCTTCTCCTGTTCTGCAACTCTGCGTTGTTATATGAGCATGCCTTACACTTTCTTCAAGGCTTGAGTGGCTTGTTTTGTTTCTTCTTGTGCGCGATGAAGGCGAGCTTCGACCACATCAACTAATCGACGGAGTTGGGCTGGCTCATATCCCAACTCTGGTTCTCCTGATGGTAGGGGCGAAGTGGAGATTGGGCGGCTAGACTGAAGGGCCTGTTGTACCCCTCAGAGTTTGACCTCAATTCTATCGTACATTTCCTCTTTCTTAGCTTCTTGTTTCTCCATGATTTCCAGCGAAGCATCATTTAGAGCTGCTATGATGAAGTCAAAATCATTGGTAGTGAGTACAGTCTGCATCTTGGTCACGGTGGCTCTCGATTTCTTCCAGGAAGAAGGTTTCAGGGTAGAAACCTTCCTCTTCTTCAATGGGTCAACCCGTCTATAGGCGGTGTTACTTCTCCTTGCTTTTGTTTGGTTTCTTTTCCATTTATCTCTTCTACTTTGTCATCACCCCCTCGATCAAGTGATACTGAAGCAGTCTTTCCTGAGGCACTGCTTAAGTATTGGACCTCTTCAGTCTTCTTCCTTCTGCTGGTTTTGGGTGTGTTCTATTCTTTGTGAGTGGCCTCTGGGCTGTCCAGTTCGGGGTCAGACATCTCTGTAGGGTTAGCAGGGACAAGGAGATCTGCTGACCGATCCCTAGTGATCTCCTCAAGGTCCTCTTCTGTGAGTTTATAGTACGAATGAAGATGCTCCTTATGTTCATCTACTCGTGCTGTAATGTAGATGGAGTGTTGATCTGCACTGAACTTCATCAGAGGTCGGAATCTCTGTAAGGTGTTCGGAGTCATGCGAGGTTCAAATTCAATGGCTCTCTTCAGATGAAGGTAATACGTGTGAAAAACATCGTTCAACTGCCACTATTTTCTCATATCACTCGAGTACTAGAGCGTGGTGAACTTCGCAGCAAGCAGCTCAAACGTCTCAATATTTGGGAAGGTCACACCTTTCGACATCTCCCAGGAAACAAATGTGATGAGGATCATGAGCCAGCTAAATTGAAAATCATAGCCCTGATCATGTGCTTCGTGGCAATCTAGTTCCAATTGATTAACTAGGTACTCCGCCCAGTTCATTTGTAGGCCTTCCACGCACTTCCCTGTGAGGTCAATGACAAAGATTGTGACCCACGTGGGTTTGTTATTTCGTACCAACATTCTAGCTATTAACTAACATTCTAGGCACATTGTGCCATTCTGGATGGAGGCTACCTTGTAGCCTCGCGTCCCCTTCTCAACATCGTCGTATGTATCCTTGATCTTCTATGCTAACGTGCGATCTGTGGCTTTTCGTAGATAGAACTCCTGCGGGTCAGGTCCTTGCATACTCAATCTGATGATCCTATGGATCAGCATCAGATCGATTGTGATACAACGGTCTAGCCATAAGTAGCTGCCATGGTAACATTAAAGTAGTAGCTTGACATGGGCATTGAATTCCTGATGCCTTCCAAAGTGTGGGATTTTAATTACATTTAACAGGGTGGACTACGTGAGGTTCATCATCCATGGCTGGGGGATTATCTTTGAGTTCTTCCCCTTCATCCTGGTCANACTAGCCATAAGTAGCTGCCATGGTAACATTAAAGTAGTAGCTTGACATGGGCATTGAATTCCTGATGCCTTCCAAAGTGTGGGATTTTAATTACATTTAACAGGGTGGACTACGTGAGGTTCATCATCCATGGCTGGGGGATTATCTTTGAGTTCTTCCCCTTCATCCTGGTCAAGTATTTATATAGGGCGATCATACTATAGTTCTTGCGGTCTCTTAAGTTGAAGTCACTGAACTTCAACGTGGCGATCTTGTCCTGCTGTGCTCGAACTGTGCGTATCCCCTTCGGAAGGTATGCAGTAACCATGGTGTACTCGAAATCTCTTGGCACACTATCATGACTCACCACTCCGGCCAGAGGCAGGATGTAGTCGGGAAATATGGTCGGGATCAAATTCACATTTGCTAGGTCATCTTTGTGTTTGGTTCTCTTTTCCGCTGATGGTCAGGATGGTCCGGCTCCGCGAGCAGTCGACAGAGAAGCTTGAACTCCTCTCATTGATGATGCTTGTACACCCACAGACATTACTATCTCAGACATTACTCTGTCAATCATGAGGTCAATGAGTACCTCCTTCAAAGACTCTTCGATTGTGCTAAGGTTTTGAGATTAGTATCTTGGGTTCAAAGAGTAATTGTTCAATGCAACATGATGGTTGGTGATAGCGTGATGATCACTGTGCAAAATCAACTAATCTGCAGGCTCAGATAATCATGGTTAGCAAAAGTGTTCTCGGTGCATGGCTCGATAGAATAAATAGATAACTTGGCAACAGATCTCTTGCAATGAGTGAGAAGCCTTCATTAACTCAGTTATGTCCATTATGGCGCGGTCCCAATGGTCTGGTGGTGAACTTTCTGACCATAAATGCCTTTCTACCCATTCGAGGTGTTGGTCTAACGGTTATACTGTTCCCAACGGCTATATTGCTTCACCATGGAGAAGTGCCATGTGACGTTGTTATGATATCCAGGCGAAGTTCCAATTTTGCAAATTTTCCTTATGCGAAGTTCCCTCTGGAACATTCTGTAACTTTTCGATCTTAGCTCTCTTCTTACTTAGATTTCTAGCCTTTTTCCCAGTGGGTTTCATCTCGGTGTTCCTTTTTCCATTCTGATTCTTATCTCCTCTTGGCATAGTAAATTCGCGTTGTTGAGGTTATTTCCTAAGATTCAAGGGTAATACTTCTTCTTCATCTAGGGTAGGTACTTCAATCTTCTGTGAGTCTTCTCGTGTTGTTTCAACTTCGACATCCAAGTCTCTGGTGTTGAATAACTTCGATCTATTCTTATGTTCTTCAATCAAGTGTGTGATCCTCCTAGTCATGAAATATTTTAACTCTTGCATCTTCTTCTCTAAGACTTCTTCTTCTTTCCTTCTAGCCTGATCTCTTTCAATCCAGGGTTTTCCTAGTAGCATAGAAAATGGGGCGTTGTTCTCAGTAAATTTAACAATCTAAAAATCTTCTTCTGTCGAAGTTCCATTGGCGTTCATAGATATCTGGGTGAGCTTTCCACATAGGGTTATTAGTTTTCCTCTGAATAATCCTATTCTTCCCAATGAAGGAATCATAGCAGGCTTTCCTAAAGTTTCCTGAGTTCTTTCTGTCATGATATTCACCTGTGTTTCCTCATCCAGAGCACAGTTAATGTCGAAGTCTCCTATTCTTTCTTCTATGCATTCTTTTTATTTGAAGATCTCTGATAAGATGACATGTCGGTGGTCATTTAGGGTTTCTTTCATCTGTAGAAATACTTTCTCTGATTCTTTCTGGGGTTCTGCCATAATCGTAGTTTCTGGATTTGCCTTAGGGATTTCTTGTCTCATATTCATTCTTTCAAGCTTAGAAATCATTCTAGGGCAATCCAATACTTCATGGTCCATAGCTTTACAACAGATACAACTAGATCTTCTACCAGGGCATTCCTTACCCAGATGTCCCAGTCTTCTACAACTGTAGCAAAGGGTTAATCCTCTCTTTCTTTTAAATGATCCCCAACCTTTCCTGTACTGCGCGCTAGGATCATAGTAGCTAACCTACAAAAAATTATTTCTAGGATCCTGCATTCATTTGTTAGTCCAAACATTCTTTCTATGCATAGGTATAACATATCTTTCACTATTCTTATCAGATATATTCATATCAAGTGCCCTAGTTTCCAAGCTAGGACAAATCTTATTAAACATACCTAGATCCATACTCTAGAAACAAAAAATTCCACTATCTTACTTCTACAGAGCACCAAGCTTATAGGTCTTACCTCTTTAGTCTCACTTTCACCTTTATCAGAGCACAAATCTTTCAGATCTTACCTCTTTTCTTCAGATCTAACTTCTTTTCTTAGCACAAAGATTCACAGGTCAAGTAGAATGCTACGCACTAGGGAAACAGATCTATGCATGGGGCTTTCACAGTTTTAGGTCAGATATTTGCACAAAGCTTCTTCTTCCTCAGTTCCTAGCAATCACAGTTGCAGGTCCTGACAACGGAACCATTTGTTGGCACAGGGGTAGACCCAGGGTTCAACGCACCAACAACGCACCAACAAAACCCTAACTACTGGCCCTTTCGGCAACACCTGCGAAGTAGATGAAGTCTCACTTGAGGTAGGAGCAGGGGTGGTTGAAGGAATCCAGTGTCTACAACCTTAGCTGGGACACAAATCTATGATTCTAACACTTAACAGAGAACTTAGTAGTTAACATTCATCAATATCCAGTTCTTAGTTACAGTGCAGTTAAATCCTACTCTCAGTGCAGATAAACCCTAAACTGCAGAGCATCATAGTATTCATCCAGATCTAATATAATTAAGAACTAAGCATATTTTCATAAGTCAAATCTAACATCCATCCACATTATTAAGCACAAAGCATCAACAGATCTATCTATCATTCATCTATCTTAAAGCACTAAGCAAGTAAACACATAAACATATCAATACATCGCACAAAGAATAGAAACACAACATGTACGTGGTTCACCCCCACCTTGGGGCTATGTTCACCAACTCTTCTCTTCTTTATTATCTTTAGTCAAGCTTCTTACATGCACATAGCATCAAAATCCTACTCTGCAGAAGACAGGAGATCTGTGCACACACCACCAGATCCTCCTTCTTCGATCTAGGGTACAACACCAAGCCTTTACATAGTCTCTTACAACCTTAATCACATAGATCGAACACTAGCACTTAGAAACATATCACATAGATGCCTCTGCATATGCATCTCTCCTTACATCACCTAGACATCTATTTATACATTAAAAAATCATACTTAAACATGGGTAAACCCATGGGCCGACATTCCCATACCCGTTACATAAGCCCAAAACCCAAAATTCCCTAAAAAGGGGCCGAGATCCTGTGATCTATGCTTCGTCTTGCGCTCCACCTTCGACAACCTGTCAAAGTCCAAAAAATAGGTCAAACATGACCAAGAATCCACAAAACTTGGTCAAGGGTCAACAAGGGTTGAAAGGTGAACAACATTTTATGTTATTGGTTGATGATTATACAAGGATGATTGTAGTTTGTTTTCTCAGGAATAAGTCATAAGCATTCGAGAACTTCAAGATATACAAGGAAATGGTTGAAAATGAAATAGATTCAAAAATCAAATGTTTAAGATTAGGTAATGGAGGAGAGTTTACTTCAAAGGAATTTATGCACTTATGTAGAAATCATGGAATAAAAAGGAAATTATCCATTGCTAGGACACCACACCAAAATGGAGTTGTCAAAAGGAAGAATAGGATAGTACAAGAAATGACTCGAACTATGTTAATGGAATCCAAGTTGACAAATGTCTTTTGGGCACATGCAGTGCATACAACAATTCACATTCAAAACAAAGTAATGCTTAGAAACAATAGTGATAAAACTCCCTACAAGCTATGGAAAGGAAGACCAATGAATGTGAAACACTTCAGAGTTTTTTGGAAGAAAGTGTTACATCAAAAGAGAATATGGAAGAATGGGAAAGTTAGATTCTCATGTGGACAAATACATACTTTTTGGGTACTCGAGAACAAAGAAATAATACAAATGCTTCAATCTAAGGATCAACAAAGTTGTGGAAAGTGTCAATGTGACATTTTATGAGACAAGTGGATGAATAATAAAGTAAGAAGAAAAGGGTTCAATAGAACAGTTTCACGGAGAAGAAGCAAAGGAAGAAGAAGTGGCAGAAGAAGAAAATGAAGAAGAGTAGTTGGAAACAAAAGAACAAAAGCAACAAGATCTTCAAGTACCTCCAAAGACACCTAGAAATGAATACAAAAGAATCATCCATTAGATCATATCATCGGGAACAAGGATGCATGAGTTGAGACTAGAAGAAGAATTTGTTCACCAAACAAAATACATCTATAACTCTTATCTACGACTGAGCGAAGTAGTTTTGAAGAAGCCAAAAAGGATGAATTATGGATAAAATCCATGGATGAAGAGTTGGATTAGATAGAGAAAAATGACACTTGGGAATTGGTTCCAAGGCCAAGGCACAAGAATTTGATCAGCACAAAGTGGGTCTTCAGAAAAAAAATTTGAATGAATATGGATAGGTTAACAGGAACAAAGCTAGATTGGTATGTAAAGGATACACTCAAGTTGAAGGTATCGACTTTGAAGAGACGTTTGCCCCAATTGTCAAAATGGAAGAAATCATATTGATCCTCGCTTATGCATGCTCCAAGAATATTAAAGTGTATCAGATGGATGTGAAATCAAACTTCCTAAATGTGGATCTAGAAGAATAAGTCTACATTGAACAACCAAAAGGATTTCAGTTGTTAGAGAATGAAAATTATCTTTGCAGGTTGAAGAAGGCCCTATATGGTCTCAAATGGGCCCCCAAAGCATGGTATTCTAGACTGGATAGATATTTACAACAACAAGGGTCAGGAAAGGAAATGCAGACAACCTCTACAACAAGGTAAATAAAGATAGTATTTTGTTAATCCAAGTTTATGTTGATGATAACATCTTTGGAAGTGATGATGATAGGATGAGCTAGAAATTTGCAAAGGATATGCAGAATGAATTTGAAATGTCACTACTTGGAGAATTATCCTTCTTTTTGGGTCTTCAAATATGTCAAAACAATCAAGGAATTTTTATTTCTCAAACCAAGTATATCATAGAAATGATAAAGAGGTTCAAAATGGAAGATTGCAAACCGATAAATACACCTATGTAGACAAGTTGTAAGTTAAGTAAATATGATGATTCAAAGTCTACAAATCATAGGCAATACATGTCTATTGAGATCAATATCCAAGTGGGATATTGTTGGTTGTGGAGTTTGATTATCTTCCTTATTTAGAGGTCTTTGTTTTAGCCACGTTTATAGTCCATGAATATTGTAAACCCCTCCATGAGGGGGAGTTACAGGGTGGGATTGCCCCCCCTATGGGGTCCGGGGGAAAGCGGGCCCCCGAAGGAAAAATTGCCTTCTAAATGTGTATTGTAATTTCATATTAAATCTAGAGCGTTCATTATAAGGTCGCAGTTCTGACAGTAGAAGTTATGTTAGGATTTTTTCCCTAGAAGGAAACCCTCTTTTATGAGGGAATTGTATTGCGACTATGTATCATTGTGAATATTGTATTCTGAGAGAGGAGACTGTGAGATAAAGAAGAGGAAGTTACAACGAGTGTTTTGTAGGTTGTATCCCTTCATTTTGTTGGATAATAAAAAGGAAGGACTTGGAAATTTATCTGGTGGACGTAGCCCACACTGGGTGAACCATGTGTATCTGTGTCTCTATTGTATTGTGTATCTTCTGTGTTTTATTTCCAAATTTGTTTTATTTTATTTTTCCATGATAATGTTTTTCTAACAACTGGTATTAGAGTGAAAGATAACTCATAGGAAAATAGAGTTCTTGGTTCGAGTGGGAGCAACGACGCAAGATGGAAAGTTTAGGGTCAAGAAATTTAATGGCCAAAACTATCAGTTATGGAAGATGCAAATGGACGATTATTTATATCATAAGGATCTATTCCTACTATTGGGTGGAATAGAAAAGAATTTGACAACCATGAAGGATGAAGAATGGGAGGTTCTTGATAGAAAGGCACTAGGAACGATACAGTTGAGCTTGGCAACATCAGTGGATTTCGATATTTTGAAAGAAAAGACAACGAAGGAGATGATGGAAGCATTGGCTAAACTGTATGAAAATCCCTCAACATCCAATAAGGTATTTCTAATGAAGAATTATTTAATATGAAGATGCCAGAAGGTGGGTCTGTTGCAGATCATTTAAATGAATTTAAAATTGTTATTAATCAACAAAGTTATGTAAAAGTGGACTTTGATGATGAGGTTAGGGATCTTCTAATATTGTGCTCATTTCCAGAAAGATGGAACGACTTGGTCAAGGCTGTAAGTAACTCTATCTCTAGTTCAAACACTTTAAAATTTGATGATGTTGTTGGTGTTATCCTTAGTGAGGAAATGTGATGGAAAATCACATGTGAGACATTAGGTTATGCGTTAAACATGGAGAACAGGGGAAGACAAAAGGATAGATGACATGGCTCAGGGAACCACAAGAATTCTAGGAAGGGAAGATCCAAATCCAGACTAGGAAAGATAGAGTTTTGGAATTGTGGGAAGAAAGTACATCTGATGAAAGACTGCATAGCTCCAAAGAAACAAAGAGATGGACAAGATGGATAACAGGAGAAAAATCATGAAGCAAATGTAACAGATGATGTGTTACAAGATTCTTTGATTCTTTTTGTAGATAATATTTTTGAGTATTGGGTAGTAGATTCAGGGGCTTCATTTCATGCCACACCCCATAGGAAACATTTTCTAGACTATGCTCAAGGTGATTTTGGACAAGTTCATTTGGGTGATGATGCATTGAAAAATTGTTGGAATGGGAAAGGTAAAAATAAAGAAAAGGAATGAAAACAAATGGTTATTGAAAGAGGTAAGACATGTTCCAAATCTAAGGAAAAATCTAATTTCAACGGGGAAGTTGGAAAGTGAAGGTTTTATATCTATATTTACAGATAAGGCGTGGAAGGTCACCAAAGGATCACTGGTGATAAAAAAAGGAGAGAAGGTAGGTAAATTGTATTTATGTATTGGTAATACTGATTCTTCTATCTCTTTAGCTTCTACAAGAGTGGATACAACATTATGGCATCATAGTATTGGACACATGAGTGAGAATGGGATGTATATACTTCACAAAATAAATTTGTTTCCAGATCTTAAGCAAATTGATTTGGATTTCTATGAGCATTGTGTTTATGGAAAATAGAAGAAAGTGAGATTTCTTAGAGCTGGAAAAGAAAAGAAGAGTGAAAGGTTAGATCTTGTTCATACATATGTATGGGGACCAACTTAGGTATCATATCTTGGTGGATCTCATTATTATGTTAATTTTATTGATGATGCAACTAGAAAAACTTGGGTTTATTGCATTCGACAAAAATATGATGTTTTTGATACTTTTAAGAAATGGAAAGATTTGGTTGAGAATGAGACAGGAAAAATGTTGAAGTGTCTCAGATAAGACAATGGGGGTGAATATTGCAACAAGTATTTTCATGATTACTGTTCATACCATGGGATTCGTAGAGAGAAGACAGTTCTAGGAACACCACAAGAAAATTTTGTGTCATAAAGGATGATCATGACAATCATGGAGCGTGCAAGGAGTATGAGATTGCATGTTGGTTTGCTCTTAAATTTATGGGAAGATGTTGTAGATACTATTGTTTACTTGATAAACATAGGACCTTCAAGCTCTTTGGATGGTGGAATTCCAGAGGAGGCATGGACAGGTAAAAAGGTAAACTATTATTTTTTGAATACTTTCGGTTGTGAAACATTTTTCCATATTGATAAAGAAAATAGAACAAAGCTTGAGGCAAAATCCAAGAAGTGTACCTTTATTGGATACAGTGTTAATGATTTTGGTTATCACTTATGGGATCATGAAAATCACAAAATCATTAGGAGTAGAGATTTCATATTCAATGAGAAGGTCATGTACAAAGATCAGTTACAAGGAAAGAAACAGGAAAAAGAAAAACGAGAATACATAGTGCTTGATAAGATCATTGAAAAAGAAATTCCAAAGGTACCAGAAAATCAAAATGTACAACAATGGGACTAGCATGTACCTAAAACTCCTACAAGTGTTGTTAGAAGATCTACCAGGTTAAGTAGACCCCCTGAACGATACTCTTCTTCATTGTATTATTTATTGTTGATTGATTCCAGTGAAACATAATGTTATAAAGAGGTAATGAAGGTAGACACTAAAAAGAAGTGGGAGCAAGACATGAAAGAGGAAAAGGATTCCTTGGTAAATAACCAGACTTGGGACTTGGTTTAGTTTCCTGTAGGAAAAAGAGCATTGCAGAATAAATGGGTTTATAGGTTGAAGGAAGAAGATGGAGACAAAAAAATGTACAAGGCTAGACTTGTCATAAAGGGGTTTGCACAAAATAAAGTTATAAATTTGGATGAAATATTTTCTCCTTTTGTTAAAATGACTTCAATTGGGAATATTTTAAGTCTTGTGGAAGTACAAGATTTGCATCTTGAACAGTTAGATGTAAAAACAACTTTTCTCCATGGGGATTTGGAGGAAGAGATTTATATGCAGCAGCCACAGGGGTATGAGGTCAAAGGGAAGGAGAATTTGGTATGTAGGTTGAAGAAGAGCTTGTATGGCCTAAAGCAAGCTCCAAGGCAGTGGTATTTGAAGTTTGACAGGTTTATGACAGAACAAGGTTATAGTATATGTCATTATGATCATTGTGTTTATTTTAAAAGGATAGAAAATGGAAGTTATATTATCTTGCTATTGTATGCAGATGACATGCTTGTTGCAGGGTATAATATGTAGGATATGAATGTTCTCAAGAAAAAATTAGCTAATTCATTTATGATGAAGGATGTAACACCCCCATGCTTCATGCGAGAACTAAATAAATTTCTCATTCACGAGCTAGATTAGCTCTTCGATTTCCTGCTAAAATCTCACTATTTGATCCTCAGGCCCTACTGAAACCCCACCAGCGTGAACATGCACAAGGCATAGGCTTCACGTATGTGACCACAGGTTGTGACCGCACGCCTATAAAAAGAAGTTTTTCATTTCGAGACTTCGGGACTTCTGCATGCGAGTCAATCCTGACTCTTGTTTCCCTGAATCCTCGACCTTCGGTTTCTCTCCAAGGCCAGATCTATGGACCTGTGTTATCCCCTCGATTGACAACTGTGATCATGTCACGATTTGACGTATCAGGATAATGAACGTGATCCAACTCTGACTCTCTGTTCCCCGAAATCCTGATCTCCATTAGCTCCTCCCTTAATCTTCCACCCATATGACCGGTCGCCATGATCTTGGGCTTATTCTCCGAACTCGTCAGGACTTCGTATTTCGTGAAGTTGGAACACAACCAACACCTATCTTTCTAAAGCCTGAACCCCAAACTCCCGATATTCCCGCGCTTAGATCAATGGTCATGGCTCTTCTGTGATCCAACGGTTCAAATCAAATCATGAATTCGGGTCTCGTGAGTTCACAAAACTCTACCCTTTGACTTCCTTCAACAACGAGTCAGCGAGACGTTGATCCTTCGCCATGTGTCCTTTGTCGGTGGATGATTCCGATTACCTTGGGACTTTCATGACTTTGATGAGTCCACTCTCCCGCCTACACAAAGGTTAAGATTGATGGTCAAGGTAGCTCCCGATGGATCCTAGGATCTACAGTCACGATTCCATATCTACTTGCAAAGACTGAAGGGGTCAAGGCATTAACGCCTATGCTCCTCCTCTAGATATATTTTTCCTAACAGACCTAGGATACTTTCGAAAGGATCTTGTCCGTTCATCTACCAAACGAAAGGATACTCCCTTTCAATAATTGGACTCGCTATCCTTTCTGAACTTGGGTAACAAAATTCAATCTCTCGGAGCTTCAAAATCCCATGAATCTAAAACCTACGAGAGATAAAGCCTTCTTGCACAGGGTTTCTAGACCTAGGTCACCTGAACCTTCAGATGATTCTTGGGAAAATTATCCCTACTCTTAGTCGGGTTTTCTGGATAAGGGCTTGGGTGCATTTCAAAGTACCTAGGCTACTGACCTGAATGAAGTACCTTCCTAACTCATCGAGTTATGAGCTATGACACCAGGGCAAGGTAACCTCATGGGTTTACCATAGCAGTAGCCATACCAAGGAGCTTACTCCGACTATGAGACATGATGCAATCCCTGGGGAAGGTGTTTTCGAGGGATTAAACCAGAACACCAAGAGAATTAGGCAGATGGGATGATTATCAGTGGAACAGACTCATGATTCGGACTTACTCAGTTTTTGTAGGCCAACCATCAAGGATTTCCAAAAGTTTGAAGTAAATTTTGTGTCTCTGTTAGACACGATCTCCTTAGGCATGCCATGTAGTTTGAATATTTCCTTCATGAATATGTTGGTGATATTTATTGCCTTGCAAGTCGATTTGACAGGAATAAAATGAGCAGACTTGCTCAATTTATTCACCACTACCATGATGGCGTCATTCTGTCTGGCCGATGTTGGTAATCCGGTGATGAAATCCATGGATATGGTCTCCCATTTCCATTCCGGGATTGGTAGAGGTTGTAATAATCCTGTTGGGTGCCGATGTTCTGCTTTAACTTGTTGGCATTCTATACATTTGGCTAAATACTCAGCTATGTATTTCTTCAATCCAGGCCAATAGAATTGTTTCCTGGTGGTCGTGATCATCTTCTGGTATCCTGGGTGACCAGTATATGGTCTTTTATGTAGTTCATCCATTATGAACCTCTTCAAGTCATCACAATCTAGAATATACAATCTATTTATGTAAGTTAGAATACCTCCATCTAGCATCTGGTAGCCTTCATACTTTATCCCTGCGGGTTCTTGCTCTAGGTACGAGGTCACGGTATGGAAGAATGTGTTTGTTTCTTGTGCATTCCTAACTCTTTCCTTGACATTCATCTCGCAGGTGCTCACCGTTGCCAAGTGAATTGTTTTCATACTTCTACTAAGGGCATCGACCACCTTATTTTCCTTTCCTTTGATATGTTTGATTTCAAAATCAAACTCGCTAAGGAGGGCCATCCACCTAGCTTGTCTAGCATTGAGTTTTGGTTGGTCAAACAGGTGTCGCAATCCATAGTGGTCTATCATAAGTACAAATTTCCTACCCAGGAGGTAATGCCTCCACATTTTCAAGGTGTGCACTATGGCAGCCAACTCTAGATCATGGGTCACATAGTTGACTTCGTTCTCATTCAATTTTCAGGATTCATAGCAAACTACGCTTCCTTCTTGCATAAGGACTCCTCCGAGCCCTTCCTTGCAGGCATATGTGCACACGAGGAAGTCATTTTCGGGATCGACGATCTTCAGCACGGGTGCGTGGGTTAGAAGGTATTTCCGGGATTGAAATCTTTCTTCACATTCTTTTGTCCACATGAATTTAGCTCCCTTCTTCTGGAGGGCAGTGATTGGAAAACCAATATTGGAGAATCCTTTTATAAATATCCTATAGTATCCTGCTAAGCCCACAAAGGATCTGATATCCAAAATGTCCTTTGGGGTAGGCCATTCCATGATAGACCTAATCTTGTTAGGGTCTACTGCTACCCCTTCTTTAGATATGACATGGCCCAAGTAATGTATTTTCTTCTGGAAAAAATCACACTTGCTAAATTTGGCATAGAGCCAATGTTCTCTTAACACTTGAAGCACAAGTCTAAGATGTTCCTCATGTTCCTCTCTATTCTTGGATTCGATTAAGATATCATCAATAAAAACTAGTACAAATTTGTCTAGGAATTTGCTGAGCACATTGTTCATCAAGCACATAAAAGTGGCAGGGGCATTGGTTAATCCAAATGGTACTACCACATACTCGTAGTGACCATATCTCGTCCTGAAGGCAGTTTTGTGGATGTCTTTACCCTTGATTTGGAATTGATGGTATCTAGATCTCAAGTCAATATTTGAGAACATGGAAGCACCTCCCAATTGATCGAACAAGTCATCGATCCTAGGTAAGGGGTACTTTTTATTTATGGTTACCTTATTGAGTTATCTATAATCTATGCACAGTCGGAGGGTACCATATTTCTTCTTCAAAAAAAGGACTGGTGCTCCCCATGGAGACATGCTGGGCCGGATATAGACTGTGTTCATCATTTCTTTTAGTTGTAATTTAAGCTCAACTAGCTCAGGTGTGCTCATCCTATAGGGTGTCCTAGACACTGGCACCGCTCCTGGTGCAAGTTCTATTGAGAAGTCAATGTCCCTTCCTGGAGGTAGACCCGATACCTCTTCTGGAAACACATCTCTATATTCTCTTAGTATGGGGTGGTCGTCAAGGCTTGGTCTATCATCCTAAATTGATTTCAACACCTGTATTGCATATAGTGGACATCCCTTTCTGCAATACTTTCTCATTTGAAGGGAAGATATTTGTCTCACCGAGACGGGTTTCTGGATCCCTTGAAGGGTTATCCTTCTTCCTTCTTCACTTACACATTCTAAGGTTTTA
>JASDQU010188755.1:0-12288 GCA_032191745.1 Picea mariana | reverse complement strand
GGGTTATACCTCAAGAAATTTTATGCTTAGAAGTAGTCATTCTACTTTAGGTTCTTTTTTCTTCTTTTTAGTGTTTTTAATCTTTTTTCTCCTACCCTCTCGTCTAAACTATCCTTTGTACTATTGAAAAATGATTCCTCCACTAGCCTACCACATTGGTTACACCGACGACGCCAGCCGTTGGACACAAAATCTCGCTTCGGCGGCTTGGGCTCTCTACACCCCCTCACATGAAATGCTACACTCAAGCGGCATATGTTTGGGACCAGCAACCAACAACCAAGCCGAATACAATGTTGTCATTGGCCTCTTGGCCGATGTCCAGCGTCATCATATTCGTCACCTTAGCGTTTTCCTTGACTCTCAACTAGTCGTTCTCCAGCTCAATAATGTATACCGTGTACGCAATCCATGCCTCTTTCGCAAATACCTGCAGGTTAGTCTGTTATCTCGACATTTTGATTCCATTACATTTACACATATTCCAAAACAATTGAATCAAACTACAGATCAAATAGCTAACATGGTGTTAGATTGGCATATATCACATCAAGCTACACATACATAAACATCCCACACAATCCTGTCACAGCATATGGATAGAATAGACATCAAGATCTCAAAATATGTATACTCGTATATATATAACGGCCCATTAGGCCATATGAATGTTTACATACAAAAAATACATGTATCCGCAGGCCAGTACAGCACCTCGGTACAAAAAACGGGCTCACCAGCCTATAAACAACAAAAAGATGTACATCATGCACCACTCATGGTGCCTCTATCATGACCCCACCTGCTCCTCCCTCAGGAGGAGGTGGTGGCCCACCACCACCTGCCCCAGGCGGTGGCAGAGGACCACCCATAGGACCCTCCTACCCCAACAGCAGGCTTCCACTCGTCATCATGGCAAGCACAGCTGCTCGTCGCACTATAGCCCGCCATGGTGGCGGTACTCCTATACACTGCTCCAGGAACCCCTCATCCTGGATGCGTATCCACATACCCTCAAGCACATCCTGTAAGACCGTCTCCAGATGATGGCGTATGTCATCAAAATCTATTCTGGTTGTCGCCAGAGGAGGGTGTGATGGACCTGCACCAGGGTCATCGAACCGGCGCCTCCTCGCTGCCCTCTCAGGCTCAGCAGGTCGCTCCGCGGCATCATCCCACCGACGTCTCTCTCCCTTCGGTCATCTCTCCGGCTCTCGCTGAGCCGACGCTCTCTGCATATCCACCTCGCCCACGAGGTGCCACATCTGCACATGCAAAAACCAACAACAGATAGTATCAGCATCTATATCACATACATACAGACTGATATCTCAAAAACACAAATAAAAAACATACACAAAACTCAACATACCTTGATGGTCAAAATCCTCCCTAGGAGGCAACACCATGTCCGGGTCACCTCGGAAGTCAACCCCCACATAGGGGTACCGAAGTACTACCTGCGGCATCTGCTGCCATATCCGCGCCGCCTCTGCTGAAAAGTAGTGGCCACCTTCGCCACCACCATGACGAACCAACACTGTAGACCACCACCTCAATCGCGGCTCTCGTGCCCCCGACATCTCTAATAGAACTCTCAAGTGCAACATCGACACCCTCTCCAAGAACCAGGCCACTAGGATGGACCTGAAAGAAAACTCTCCTCCATCCATGGACCGACAGCGGTCCAACTGTGCCACCATCCTAGTATGAAACGTCAGCCCCCAAGCGAACCGCTCACCAGCCAACACTCTCTCCAGCACCAACAACTAGCCACCACTAATCCGTTGGGTTGCCACTAACCCATATATCTGAACAATCATCACCACTATATAGCGATGTGCCAGTGATTCTATCGCACTGATGCTCACCACCGTCCCGGACATAAAATATGGACCTGAGCAATATCTCTGACCAACCTCAGCAAGCGAAGTAGTCCTCGGCATCACCGGCTCCGCCGGTAGGGGCGTTCCCCAAAAGGGGAGCCCAGTCAAGAAATAAATATCCTCCATCATAGTGATGGGGATCTGCTCTCCCCGAACGAGGAAGCAGTGCAGCTCCGGACTCCACATTTGGATCAGGAACTGCAACAGATACTCCTGTGCCCATATCAACGGGCACTCAAAGAAATTTAGCAACCCATAGGTTGCTAAAGTCGCTCACACCTCAGGCCCTGCATTGGCCACAGCATCTCGCAACTGGGCCCAGTCTCGCTCTCGCCACCGCATAGACATCGTCACTACTGGCCACCTGCACACAACACAGAGTCTTATATCAGCTCAGCTACCCATCAACAACATCAAAAAGACTCAATTTTTACCCTTCAACCTTGCCTCATAGGCGTGGTTTTTATCCCCACATGCACACACACATGCGCGCCTGTTCATTACATAGGTGCACATCTATGCACGCCTGTTTACTTCACAGGCGCGCCCTTGAGCGCACATGTTCACCATACAGACGCGCATAGGTGCGCGCCTATCCAACCCAGAGGTGCGCACTAATGCGTGCCTGTTCACAACACAGGCGCGCCCTTCGGGCGCGCCTTAAATTCCCTTTACCATGCACCCATGCGCGTATATTCTATGTACAGGCGCGCAAGTATGCGCGCCTTCCACCGAATCACCTGTGCATGTGGGCCCACATCCCATAAAAAAACCATCAAACCCTTTGTATGGCCCTCCGTACCTACCCTGCCCAAAAAGTGAAAACCTATTTCTATGTAGGATGATCAGACCACTAACCTAATACTCACAGAACGTCGATCGGATGCCTTGTCCTCCCCGAATCTCTAAATATCCTCTGAAATTTTCTCGTCCAGTCACTATTGTAGCAGGTACAAATGAGGTGGCAATGTGGGCCCTACAGCTATATATAGGCCTTTTTCCAAACTTCCACTCACCATTCTAGGAGCCTACGGTGTCAATTTTTCAAATCGTCTTCAGCCACGGGATCAACATCCCATCACCTACATCACCGCTGTCCCTGGGTCACTTTTCATCCTGAGCCCCCGAGGCACCTTTTTTTCATATCATGGTTAGGTACACACGTGCATTGTCACATTTATCTAATATATGCTCATATCTTTGATTCTCTTCAGATATAGTTCACTTTGGGTATTTGGTTGTTCTGTGTGTAGGTACTGGCTCGTCATTTCATCAACCTTCTTCCTTCAGGTATATACTCATCACTGGCATGTAGTTTTTCCCGCTATATCGCACTTGCATTTCCAGTCACACCCTCTGATGTTCACCTCTAGGATCTCCATTCCCGGCTTTGGAGTACCCACACCTCCATTTGCATCATCGGTACTGTTACCTGGTAGCATTCTCACCCACATGAGTTGTCCCATTCATAGCACCCTTTTGGCACTTTTCAACACTCATGTTGTTCTTCATCACCCTTTAGGGATGGGAGTCCCGATAGTCTTTCCTCATGTCGTGAATCAGCCACATACCACTTCTCCTCATTTTTCTAGCTTCCCATATGAACTCCCAGATCATCTCCTTATGGTTCTATTCTTTTTACCTGCACCTCTGCAGGATCATGAACCCTCCATTTCATCCACCATCAATTTTCCCATCTGTGAACCTATCTTCATTTCACCTACTTCATACAAAAACTCACCAATGGGGCCCCCACCCTTCATCCATTTTCCTAGCAAATTTTTCCCTACCTGGGGCACTCGTTTCACACTAGGGCACCTGTTTCTGTATTTGTACATTTCTCCCCAAATTATTCATTATTTATTGTAAAAGCGCCTTTATTTCCAGTCATTACATTTTCTTTTGTCGTCACCCTTGGCGACTTGCTTCCTTTTGGCCACCCACAACCCATGTCACCCTTGGTTGGAGAATTACTTCTCATCTTCCCTTACTGGCATCATCCATATCTTTAGAGTACTACCCAGGTCACTTACCTCTACCCTCTGAATTTGTTCACCTTGTCCCGCCTCTGGCACAACTTATCACTGGTCTTGTCGTCCCCCTGACACTCGACCCTGTTACGCGCTTGCGGCCACTTTTTATCTCATACCTCCTCCAACCAAGGTTAGTCTTGAGTCTTCCCACTTCTTGACTTTGTCCATGTACCTCTGCCACTTCCTCACCTCAGTAGATTTCATGAATCCCTTTGCTTCTGAGAGTCGCGTCCTCCTTTTTTCGACATTAGCACAATTTTCCAGAAGGGCGATAGTATCTTGATTCTCATTTTCCATTCAATGAGAGATCTTAGATGACACATGGGGAAACACCATTTCTCCCTGTTNTGGCCCCCATAACATTCGACGCCAACACTTTCTCATGTTACGGTGGGTCTTACTTTGCGACTATTGCAGTTATTATTATCATTTGCTGAAGACCTCTGAACTTGGTAGGGCCATCAATGCCCGCATCATCATCGCTGCTTATTACTGCGATCATTGCCTATTGTTCAGAGTATGTTCCTTTGTAGAATTGTCTTCTACCTTTATCATTACCACCCCCAAGGGCACTGCAGTTGTCTACACCAACACTTCAGACATCTTTTTTCAGAGTTACATAACATGAGCATTGGGCATGCTCGCCTCGTTTGTACATAGTTTTCTTTGTTTTTGCACAACTCTCAGAAGGTCAGGTCCTACCGATTCCTTTTTTCTCCGACGGATCGCTCTGAACGGTCCCACTATTGCTCTTCCTTACAAACAACATTCTCAGTAGAAGAAACATTGATGGATTTTAGCTATACGTATGCTCCTAACCTCATCCATCAGGGGGCATCTGTTATCACTGAAATTTTGTCCGCACATGGCGGCAAGAACTCAGCATCGTCAAACAGTAATGAAGTCATTCATGGCACTGAATTAATTTCACAGCATTCCAGAAAGGTAAAAAAATATACAAAGTAACCAAAAATTGAAGGGCGCTTTACAGAAGTTTGGTGCACGCGCATATGCGTGGAACAGGAACATACCATGCGTGCATACGTGCACGATACGCGGTTGTTGGCACAAAAACCCACGCACCTGCTAAATGACACATTTATTGAATTGGTCGGCCTCCCAACCACTTATGGATCAACTCCCATGCCGATTTGACCCTCAAATCTGAGCTAAATCTGCATGGTAGGCTGGTCAAAGACCTAATGAAGCCCTAAAGAGCCCCTTTTCACACTTCAAAGGAGTTACATAATCACCCAATGCAATGCTATAAAAAGCCATGAAGAAACATCATTTTCTCAAGGAATTTCATGTAATGTTATGCTGCTTAGATTGTTTTAAGGACTCACTCCTTGGCAATAACACATTAGCACCATTTCATTGAGCTATCCACCTCTCCATTGAGTGGATGTGCTAGGACTTCTTTCACCATCATTCTCATTTTCTTATTGTAAGGAGAGCAAGTTTGTGAGGGCCTCAAGAGCCTTCCATTGGAGGAAGAAGGGACTCATAGTCCCCTTTCTTCATTGTTCTTTGATTTCATCAATTTATCAGCCTAAAAACATTGGTGATATTGGTCTTTTTGTGCTTGTTATTTCTTTATCCATATGCTCATGATTTTAGTTTGTATTAGTTTAATTCTTTCTTATAGTTTTGTTGTTCTTTTCCTAACTCTTTCCTCTACAACTTTCATGCTTAGCAAGACCCAACTGGGCATGTAAGCACCCCTTATTTGCTCACCAAGGTGACGAATTGGGTGCAAACAGAGATGAGTGCGGTTTTTGTGTGTGATTCATGCGGGTAGAAGCATGTTGTGTGCAGGAGATGAAGCACACAAAAGAGGCATGGTGTAGAGAATGGAAAGAAGATATAGAGCATAAAACATTGAGGAAGCAAGGAACCAAAATGCATATCTGAGAGGAGAACATAAAGCGCAACAGACGCAAGGAGAGAGACATTGATGCAGACATAGCAGAGTAGTGTAGCAGAACAATGATGAGACTGGTAAGCCATAGATAAATGTTGTATCGCTGTGATAAAGTTGTAAAATGTAAAGATTTATATTTTAGGGTGGATGGGAGGTGCTAGGGAGGATTTGTGTCCTCAGAGTTTCAAGTGGGTGCTTGAACACAGGGAGTTGTAGCTTCAATCTAGTTGTAGCCAAAAAAACCAATGTGGCAGGGTTGTGCAAGTGAGAACTATTGTTCTTTATTATATAGGTTGGTGCATATGTGACTGGAAGTTGGTGCTTCCATCCAGTTGGTGCTGGAACACTTAGGGAGTCAGTTCTTCCTTCTAGTGGTGCTAGAGAAACCAGAGAGCTGGTTCTCTCAGCAAGTTGTAGCTTGCAAAACAGAGGTGGTAGCCTCACAATGAGTTGGTTCTCATAAGAATAATAATGTACAGAAAATAAAGATTACTTATCATATCAAGAAGAAGAGGTTTTTTACCCTTTATGGGTTTCCTCGGGAAATATCTGTCTCTATATATTTCATGTGTCTGATTGATGTTGAATGTTCTATTGCTTACCTCCCTGCATTATTTTCATTGTCATTAAGTTCTATGTAAAGAGTTTAAAATAAGAATAATTTTTAAGAACGGTAACAACTGATTCACCCGCGTCTCTTAGTTGTCCAACAATTGGTATCAGAGAAAGTTCCCTTTATTTAAGGGTAGATCCTAGAGTTTAAACATGACTATCCATGGAGGAACTTCAACCAATAAGGCCCCCCTATTCAATGGAACTAACTTTGGATTCTAGAAAGTTAGGATGAGAACCTACATAATGGCTTTAGGTGCAGATGTCTGGGATGTGGTAGAGACTGGTTATGTAAAGCTGGTTGTACTAGATTCTAAGGATAACAAGCTAGAATTCAGGTTCAATGTTAAGTCTATGAATGCTATTCTGTGTGGGATTACAGAAGTAGAATTTGTAAAAGTTATGCATTTAGAATCTACCAAAGCAATGTGGGACAAACTCATTAGCAGTTATGAAGGTAATGAGAAGGTAAAGGATGCCAAGCTTCAAACCTACAGATTACAGTTTGAACAACTAAACATGAATGAGGATGAGATAGTTAATACATTTTTTTTAAGATTTGAGTTGCTTGTGAATTCCATGAAAGGTCTTGGCGAGAATATTGAAGATGCATTATTAGTACAAAAGATCTTAAGATATGTGCCCGATAGATTCAATCCAAAAGTTTCTGCAATAGAAGAACTGAATGATCTTAAGACTCTGTTTATTGATCAAATCCTAGGAACTCTAATTGCTTATGAAATGAGGATTAGTAAATATAAATCTACCACTAAAGAAGCATCATTTAAAGAAGACAAGAATGAGGATTCTGAGGCTGATGAAATTGAAGAAAAATTTGTGAGAAGACTAAAGAAAGGATCAGGAAAGTACCAAGAAAAGTTGCCCTTCAAATGTTTTAACTGTGTAAATATAGTTCACTTTGCATCTAAGTGTCCACACAAGCATAAGGACCAGAACTTTGAAGGAGAAGAGAAGTACAAACCCAAGAGATTTGGTAAAAAGAAAATTTTATGTGTAAACAATGATGACTCTTCAGAAGACATAGATAGTGACTCTTCCTGTGAAGATAAGGTAAATGACTTCATGCTTATGGCCAAAGAGGATTATGATAATAAAATCACGGGAAGTGATTCTAATGATGATGAAACTATGGTTGACTTGGAAGGAGAGCTCATCAGCGCTTTGGAAGAGATTGACAGACTTAGACTTAAGAAGAGAAAGAAAAAACAATTGCTGATACAGTTCAAGAAAGGCAGTAAAATACCTGATGAAGACTTTTCCCTACTAAAAGTGGAATTAGAAGAGGAAAATAAAATCGAAGAAATTATGAAACAACAGTTATCAGAAAAGAAGGAAACATGTGAAGCTCTGGGAGAAGAAGTAGTGAAAACTAGGAAAGAGTTAGAGAAGTTTCAAGCCTTGTATCATCAGAATCTATGAAGTATCAAATCCTCAGAAGGATTATCCACCATTTTGAATCATCAAAGGAATCCAAAGTTGAAAACGGGTTTGGGTTATGAAGAGGGATCAAGTAGTGGTCAAACAAAGAACAAAGACTTCATCATGTTTGTCAAATCTACAACCAATGACAACAACAAACCTGCAGAAACAAAGGAAGATAATCAGTCGCCTAGGAGGAGTAAAGAAAAAGGTGCTAGAACTGAATCTGTAGAACAAATAAATAATACACCCTCTGCTCAAGGAAATCATCAGCATGGAAGAAATTGACCTGGTCAAAGAAGACAACCATTTTCCAGGTACAAAGATTTTTTGTATGGATATTGTTTCTACTTTTCTAACTTTGGCCACAAAGCTGTAAATTGTTCCTTAAGATTTAGACATGAGCAATCAAGATTCCCAAGGAATAAATTTATGCAACAACGGAGAATGAGACAACCAAGAAACAAACAACCACAGATTGCAAATTGTCAAATTAAGTTTAGAGACATGCATCTAAGGAGGTCAAGAGATAATAAATAGTCAATGAGTAGACAACGCTGCAACAATCACTTTGACCTATTGAAAAATGAGATTGAATGCTATAACTTTCATAACTTTGGGCAAAAAGATGCAAACTTCCATCTGAAGAATTACAAAGTAGATCCAAGGATAAATCTCTTCGCTAGAAAGGCCAACACATGGAAAAGGAAAGATAGTGAAAAATGTGGTCTAGTACTTTCAACTCAAAAACAAAAGGACTCCTAGAATATAGACAATGGATGTTCCAAACACATGACTGAAGAAAAGGATAAGCTTATGCCTATAAGAAAAAGAAAAATAGGAAATGTGATCTTTGAAAATGATAAACCAGGTAAAGTCAAGGATAAAGGGATGGTGAGTTTGAGTAATGGCTAAGGATATTCTCAGGATGATCTTCTTATAGATGATATGAAACATAATGTGCTTAGTATAAGTCAAATGTATGACAGAGGCTGTGAAGAGGTGTTCACGTCCAAAGATTGTAAGGTGAAAAATGTAAAGGCATAAGGACAGATAATGATGTTGATATTGAATCCTCCCATGCAAGAAAAGAAGAAATAGAAGAAGAATCATGTCATAAGCTGGAAGAAGAAGTTGTGAAGGTTGAGAATTCAAACACCCAAATCAAGTTCTTGAACAACTCCATGACTCTGGATAAGATCTTGGATAGTCATAGATCACCAAATGACAAATCTGGTCTTGGATACAGCAAGGAAGAAATCAATACTCCTAAGAAGTCTAACACAAGTCCTTCATTTGTAAAAAGGGAAAGCAAGTCATATTGAGTCTGCTACAGATGAAGATGAAGATGAAGATGAAGATGAACAAGTCCAAGAATCAGAAGGAGAATACTATGGGTTAGATACAAATAAGAGAATCCATCCTATCATGGGGAGTATGTATTGGTTGAATATATGATACCTCCAAAAAGTACTACAACAAATCAGGGGGAGCATGTTTTCTTTGACATTGATGTCAAAGGGGGAGAAAAGGTGTGTTCACAAGTCCAAGAATTAGAAGGAGAATACTATGGGTTAGATACAAATAAGAGAATCCATCCTGTCAGGGGGAGTATGTATTGGTTGAATATATGATACCTCCGAAAAGTACTACAACAGATCAGGGGGAGCATGTTTTCTTTGACATTGATGTCAAAGGGGGAGAAAAGGTGTGTTCTAGATGCTACAGTTGGATATCTAAGTAGAACAGTGTAGTCGTTCAGGGTTGCCATCAATGCCAAAGGGGGAGATTGTTGGCATGTTTACAGGCATAGTGTGCTTGTCATTGATGGTAATATCAGAGTATGCATTGATGGAGAAACAAGAATAGAAACATAGATGGCATGTTTATAGGAAGGAACATCAACCAGAACAACAACAATTATGGAAAGATTACAGGAACAGTATGCAGAGATCAAAGCTCAGAAGAGATAGCGCTTTTTTCTTTCCAGAAGTGCATCCGAGGTCAAAGAGAATGACTCACAAGAGGAGCAAAGGTGGAGACCTTTGAACACTTAGAAAACCTTCTAAGTTAGAGAGATCAGAAATCTCAGGAGGAAGAGAGTCATTGGTCGTTGGATCACTAATCGCGATACCTGATGACCATTAGATCAGGGTCCAGTGACCAAAGGAAGTGTAGAGGAGAAGTAAATATCTAGACCATTGGATCCAGAGGACACGTGGCAAGAGATCAACATTTCCCTGACTTGCAAACTGTAAAAGTCAAAGGTAAGAGTTGCAGGAACTCACAAAATGTGAAATTATGATAAGATCTCGACCGTCGAATCATTGAAGATCGTGGATCGTTGATCGGGAATGATGAAGTTGGCTCACGTTCAAACACCCAACATGAAAATTCGTGATGAAATCTGAGCCATTGAATCTAGAGGACACGTGGCGGGAGATCAACATTTTGCTGACTCACAAATCAGGAAAGTCAAAGGTGATAGTTGTAGAAACTTGTGATATGAAAAGTTGTGAAATGATCTAGGTTGTCGGATCACTGAGAGATCTCAACCATTGATCTAATATGAAGCATTTCGGAGTTTCATGAGTTGGGAGTTTCGAGGCAACTCACAGCAGGAAATCATGATTTGATCACAACCGTCGATCAATGGGAGAACGAGGACCATTGATTCGAGAAGGACATATGGCATACCATGTCAGTAGACCATGTCAACAAGGACAGGTGGTAGACTAAGTTATCAAGGACACATGGTGTAATCAGACAATGACAAGTGTCAAGTTGATTCGACATTTTAGGTACGTGGAAATCACAAATCTGAGTGCCACGTGGAAGTTGCTCGGCTCATGACATGTCATCGAGTGATGCAAGATTTATGTCACTCTGAGAATTATTCTTTGGGAGTTTTACCACTAGTACTCGCCCAAAGACCCAAAGTCCCGAAGGCCGAAGTCTTGGAGGGGAGGATAGCCATTGGATTAAAGAGGACACGCGTCAGTGGATTGTCAACTCTAGGAAAAAGCAAAGGAAGGATGAACGAAAGTTTGAGACTTGAAATATCTAGAATGAAAAGTTTCGTTAGTTGTCGGATCAATTTTGAGTAGAAGAACATGATAAGCTAGCAGAGTTGCATCACTAAAAGATCAAGTCATCAATCTAAGATCCTGATTGAACAAACAACATTCACTCTGGATATAAAGGTGCAAGGAGGTTACACTCAGGAAAGTTTGAGAGTTGAAACTCTTGGAGCCCAATTTCTCGAAATCGATCTCGTCTGTTGGTTTGGAAGGACGCATGTCATCTAATCATTGAGACTAAGTATCGCACATGGATAAAGGAAAGAAGGAAGAACTCTTGATTGAAGAAGACAGATGTCAACAAATCTTCCATTCGGGAAGATATCCAGTTAGCAACAACAGGGATTGAGATTTGAAACTCTCGGAGCCCAGATCATGAAGTAGATCTCAGTCGTTAATTTAGGAAGGTGAGATCTAGTCCACATATTTGAGGGACAGATCTGAAACATTTGTTCAAGAGCACCGTCAAGATCATGAGATCGATGTTCATGGTCCATTGCAGGGCCAGAACATGCTCGAGCCTTAATCTTTTATGAGTGGGCCACAATTGAAACCATGGTTTTGCAGAAAGGACACGTGGAGGCTCATGATGAATTACAAGGAGAAAAGAAGTTTGTTCTAAACCACCTTTATATGCTCCCACAATTGCTTGGTCGCATGAAGGTCATATCCCAAGTTCATATCAAGAAAATGAGCTATCGTTCACTAGACCAAGATCGAGAAGCGCCTTCGAAATAGGTGTTTGGTCACCACCGATGGTCACGTGAAGGAAGGGGCTTAGAAGCCAAAGACACCACAAAAAACTGATTGTAACTGATAGAGAAGTTGAAGAGTTTGGCTGCCAAAGAAGCTAAGGAATATCAACATAACGCCCAATTATGATGAACGCATGGAGATAACCTCCATGGATGACGAAGAGCTGCCATGATGATCATGCAGAGGACTCGACATGACAAAGTGATGCAGAACAGAGAAGTGACGGTGGACTGCGAGTTAGATATGTAGTTATGAGGAAGAGATGTAGCAAAAGGGCAGAACAACGATGCTATAAAGAGCATGCAGAGGAGGCAGCTGGTGCACAGAGAATATAAATACACAGAACATAGAGGAGATGAGTGCGGTTGTTGAGTGTGATTCATGCAAGTAGAATCATGTTGTGTGAAGGAGTTGAAGAACACAAAAGAGGCATGGTGTAGAGAATGGAAAGAAGACATAGAGCATAAATATCCGAGGAAGAAAGGAACCAAAATGCATATCTGAGAGGAGAACAAAAATCACATCAGACGCAAGGAGAGAGACACTGATGCAGGAAG
>JASDQU010188754.1:9839-20372 GCA_032191745.1 Picea mariana | reverse complement strand
AATGAGTTTTTGATATATATATATAAGAAAGAATTATGTTTTTGTCTCCCATTTTGGTTTCCATGTAAATACTGGTGTACTGTGTTCTTGATGTGATGTTGATGTGATGATGCTTATGATTACATGTTTATGATATATATATTGAATGCAATCATGGATGATACATTGATAATAAATTGTTGAACATTGTTGATAAAGTGAAATAATATATATTGTGGTTAAAAGTGGTAAAAGTGGTCATATTGATTCACCCCCCCTCTCAATATTCCAACAATTGGTATCGGAGAGGGTTCTTCATGAATCATTATAACCACTAGAAGGAGATCATGGAATACACTAAGAATGGAGTACCAATGTTTTATCAAGTGTATGAGATATGGAGAAGAAGGAAGAAAACATTTCTAAAGCACAGGAATATGATATTTGTATTCATTTGTTACAGGATAAAATGCTACAAGGAAACCTAAGACTACAACCAAGAAGGAATTGAAGAAGAACAACAAAATAGCAATGGATTTCATCATGGAACCAAATCATTTCTTTACTAACCTCTGTAGTAGCAACATACTTTTCTTCCATCGTTGAAAGTGAAACAACCTTTTGCATTTGTGAAATCCAACTTATTTTTGTTCCACCTATAGTAAAAACATTCTCTGTGGTGCTCCTCCTACTATCTTTATCACCTTCCATATCTGAATCAACATATCCTTGTAGAACAATTTCTGAACCTCCAAAACATAATGCATGAGTTGCAATACCTCTCAAATACTCGAGAATACATTTTACTACCTCCCAATGTTCTTTACCTAGATTTTTCTTATACCTACTCACAACTCCCACTACATGTGCCATATCTAGTCTTGTGCACACCATAGCATACATCAAGCTGCCAACTGCTGATGTATAAGGGACCCTAGACATGTATTCTATCTAATCTTGTGTCTTGGGACACATTTCCTTGGTTAATTTGAAATGCATAACCAATGGTGTATTGACTAGTTTTGCATTCTGCATTATAAACCTCTCCAATACCTTCTCTATGTACTTACTCTGTGACAATGTCAATTTGTGATTTTTCCTGTCTTTAGTTATTCTCATACCAAGGATTTTCTTTGCAGCACCCAAATCCTTCATCACAAATGAATTAGATAATTTATTTTTTAGCACATTTATATCCTACATGTTAGACCCTACAATAAGCATGCCATCTACATACAATAGCAAGATAATATAGCTTCCATTTTCTAGCCTCTTAAAATAAACACAGTGATCAGAATGACATCTATTATAACCTTGTTTTGTCATAAACATGACAAACTTGAAATACCACTTCCTTGGAGCTTGATTTCGGCCATACAATCTCTTCTTCAACCTGCATACCATATTATGCTTTCCTTTGACCTCATACCCCTGTGGCTGCTGCATATAAATCTCTTTCTCCAAATGCCCATGGAGAAAAAATATGTTTACATATAACTATTCAAGATGAAAATCTTCTACTCCCACAAGACTTAAAATAGTCCTAATTGAAGTCATTTTTACAACATGAGAAAACATTTCATCAAAATCTATACCTTTCTTCTATGAAAACCCCTCTACAACAAGTCTATTCTTGTACTACGTTTTGCCTCCATATTCTTCCTTCAACCTGTAAACTGATTTATTCTACAATGTTCTTTTTCCTATAGGAAATTGAACCAAGTGTCAAGTCTCATTATTTGATAATGAATCCATTTCCTCTTTCATGCCTTGATCCCACTTCTTTTAAGTGTCTACCTGCATTGCCTCTTCATAACTTTCTAGTTCACCAAGATCAGCCAACAATAAATATTAAAATGAAGGAGAGTATCGTTCAGGGGGTCTACCTAACCTAGTAGATCTTATAACAACACTTGCATGAGTTTGAGGTACCTGTTGCACATGTTGTTGTACATTTTGATTTTCTGGTACTTTTGGAATTTATTTTTCTTTGATTTCATCAAGAACTGTGTATTCTGTGTTTTTCTTTTCCTATTTCTTTCCCCGCAACTGATCTTTTTACTTAACCTTTTCATTGAATACCAAATCTCTAATCCTAATGATTTTATGATTTTCATAATCCCATAAGCGATAACCTAAATCATTAACATTGTATCCAATAAAGATACACTTCTTGGATTTTTCCTCAAGCATTGTTCTATTTTCTTTATCAATATGAACAAATGCTTCACAACCGAAAGCCTTCAGAAATGAGTAGTTTACCTTTTTACATGTCCAAGCCTCCTATGGAATGCCAACATCCAAGGAGCTTGAAGTAACTATTGGAGTTGGAAGTCACTCCTGGATTACAGCAGGAATAGAGCCCAACGCCCATCAGTTTATGTCATGTTTGTCTATAAAGGGGTGATCAAATGGAAGTAAACTCAAAACAATATTGTTCTAACTCTGAAACTAGGTCGAGCATGCATGGGTAGGTGAGGTATTAGTCAAACTTAAAACAGTAGTTTGTAGTAAGGGTGAGAAGGAGGAAGACTTGTATGAGAGAAATGAAAAGGTCTGTTATAAACATCAAGTTTCTAATAGACTGTATGAGAAACAGATGAACACAAGAGCTTCTTACATTCAAATACAGAAAAACTAGAGAATACAATGATGCAATAATAAATCCTTTATCATAACATAGTTGCAATGATTCATGTGAATCAGTCAATCATGAAATCCCTCAGTATGAGATGAAAACTATATGGGATAAGAAAGTTGTCTGTCATTAAACAAGAAATCTCACATACAGATACATAACCAGGAAACTAGGACGTCTACTAAAAATTTACAGTCAGGAGCAACCTCAACCATCGATGGATTACAAAAATGGCGAAATTGCCTACATATACCCAAAGCCAATAACAATATCAAAACCAAGACTTATCATTAAAAACATTACGTCTGCATGTTTACTAGCAGACTGCTCCTGCAGTCTTTAAACGGTCGTGCACTTATGTCAGACACAACCAGGCTCCTGACAATTCTGCAAAAGAATTGACCTGTATTAGGTCCCTTTTCTAGAATTTCCACTTATGGTAGAGATGATGTTTAACCACCACCAACTACCTCAATAATTGCTTCCTCGAGATTGAGAACGGCCCGGCCAACTCTGCACTCTTGGGACGTGGAGGTCTTCTCGCGCTGCCACCTGGATTGGTTGAACGACCTGATTGATAAGGCATGGAGGCCAATGCGAAGACTGGGGCACATGATTGGAAGTGGTGGATGAGCGATGATCAGGCAGGGATGAGGGGAAATAGTGAATGAGGAGGTAACAGGACATGATTGGTAGAGGGAGGATGAGGTGGAGAATGAGGGGAAAACACCTGGCGGGAGGTGATAGGTGGAATTGAGGAAAGAGGAAGGAGATGGGCCAGGATGGCGCTGAGTGGAAGACATATGGAGGAAGGTGGATGGTGGAGGATATTGGAGATGTGACAATGTGGGGTCCGTTGAAATCCACCAATTTCGAACCCCCTCCCCCTTATTAAAGGTAGAATGGCAAGGGGGGTCTGAAATTCAACCTTGACCACAGATCTGAGCACCCCAATGTAGGTCGTTGAGAGATGCACTACCAATTCTGGACCCTCCCTTTCGCTTTAAAGGTAGAATGGCGAAGGGGCTCCAGAATCCGATCCTAACCGCAGATCTGGGCATGCAGATTCTGGCAGCCCAGATTTGCTCACCGCTTATCCAAATGTGCATTTGCACCCCAACTTAGGGTAAGTGGGTTTTTATCCTGCTTCTTCGCATTTTTCCCCCAAAGAGGCTTATCTCTTAGGAAAACAACCCTTTGCAAGAAATGTCGCTAACATTAGGCTCCATGGGGGATAGAGTTGTCCCTGTGATGCTCTAAGAACTCATTCTGCAGTTCCAATGCCTTGTTGTTTGGATATGGAGTCATTTATTAAGACGAAAATAAACAAAAAACAATATTCACAAAAAAAAACAGAGCCATCTAAGGCTCAGAAAAACATTTTTTTTAGGAAATACCCATTTACTAGGCCAACTTCTATCCACTTGGTGAAATAGTCTATTGTAGTCAAGATCCATCTGTGTTGGCCACTTGAAGGAGGATGAATTTATCTGATGAAGTCCAACCCTCACTGTTGAAAGGGTGTTGAAGCTACCACAGGCTTTAGTGGCAGAGATTTGAGTTGCTACTTTCCTGAGAACTTTTGGCATGTGATGCAAGCTCTGATTTCTCTACAGACATCAGTGAATAAAGTGGGCCAGTAGTACCCAGCCCTGAGGATTTTGTGGGCTGTGGTCTTCCAAAAATGATGCCCCCCACAAAGGCTGCTATGGAAATCGAACATAACTTTCTGGGCTTCTTGTGGATTCAGACACCTCAAAAACACCCCTAGAGGGTCTTTCCAGTACAAGGCTCGATAAATGAGGAAATATCTGACTACCTTGAGCTTTAAATCTCTTGCCTCTATTTTCCCCATTCCATCAGGAGGCTTCAACTTTTGTAGAAAAAATAAAATATCTCTATACCAGGTGCATTCTGCTAGTGATAAGTCACCCCGAGAGCTCTTGTTGGATGACTCAGCTTGCTAATTTTCTGAGAAAGAATTGATGAAGCTAACCCCCAAGGCATTGCAATTGGATTTAGCCAGTAGCTTGGCTAAACCCTGCCCCTTTACCAACTTGGTGGGTTTAATATCCAGGTCAAACTCCGGTATCTTGGCAATCCACTTACCTCTTCCTCCATCTATGTCAGGCTATATAAGGATGTCCTTCACAGAGGATGAAGGAATGTAATCAGTGACTCTTGAGTGCAATACATAGACTCTGAAAGCCTTGAGAGATTTCACCAAGGCATAGGCCTGTTTCTCCATGATTTCATACCTGATTTCTGCATCTCTTAATGCCTTACTGAAGAAGGAAATAGGTTGCTCTTGTCCTTCCTCATTTTCTTGCAATAAGACCATTGCTACTGTGTCAAAAAAAGCAAAAGAAAAAATTAGGAAATCCTTGGAATAGTCAGGACTGATCAACACAGGTGCCTCAGTCAACGCCCTTTTTATTTGGACAAAGGATTCCCTAGGCTCAACAGTCCATTTTACTTCATTTCCCTTTCTGAGCATGGCTGTGATGTGTTTCACCAACTCAGCAAAATTTGAGATGAACCACCTCAGAAATTTAATCTTCCTTAAAAAATCCTGGACTTCCTTTCTAGACCTGGGAAGTGACAAGGTCTGAATTGCCTCTACCCTGCTGGGATCAAATATTACTCCCTTTACTGATACTATATGGTCTAGCAGCTTCCCCTCCTTCATGGCAAACAAATATTTCTTGGGATTTAAGGAAAGGCCAAACCTCCGACACTTCAAGAAAATGTTCCTCAGGTGACAACAAAGCTCTTTATTAGACCTGGAGAAGACTATGATGTCATCCAGATAGATCACCACAAACTGATCTTTCTCCCCGATGAAGGCTATGTCCATGGCTCACTGAAATGTTGCTCCTGCATTCATTAATCCAAAAGGCATTTTGGCATACATGAATGTGCCCCAAGGAGTGGTGAAGGTCATTTTTTCTCTGTCCTCAAGCATGACTGATATCTGATTATAGCTAGAAAAACCATCAATCATGGATATCCTAGATGCACCAGTTACCCTCTGTAATATGTGCTCCATGTTGGGCAAGGGGTAGTTGTCTTTCATTGAGCTCCTGTTTAGGTTCTTGAAATCAACACAGAGCCTAATTTCTCCACTTTTTTTCCTCACAGGGACCAAAATGGCCACCCATTCAAAATATCTGAAGGGGACAATGATTTGGGCATCTAAATATTTCTTCACTTTTCTCTCCATGATGGGAAACAACATGGGATTTATCTATCTCAACTTCTGCCTTAATGGTTTAGCCTCTTCCTTCAGTGGGACAATGTGCTCAATGACAGTTGTGTCATATGTCTTGAGGTCTTCATAGGTCCACGCAAACACATCAAAAAATTATTTTAATAACTCAGTGTATTCGGCCCTTTCTTCTTGGGTTAGGATTCTTGACAATTTGAATAACCTAGGCTCCTCCTGTGTTCCAATGTTGCACTCGGTTGTATCAGCATCTCCACTTGAAATCCTTCCCTTTACTGCCACATCATTCCCATTGAACAGTCTTTCTAAAGGGACTAGTCCCTTCGAAATGTGATTGTTGGGCAACTGAACAATATGATGATTAACAATTTTATTTAAAAATACCTCAGGGTGAGGGTCACCTTCGGGGTCAGGGTCCTAATCAATGTGTAATGCAGAAAATTCATCGACGAACTGAAGAAATTTTTCAATTTCAATATCGTCTTTGAATACCTTCTAATGCTTGATATTGTACATGATGGATGGCCTATATCTTATCTCGACCCCATATTTGATCTCAGACGGCAGAGGGACCTTAACAGACTAGCTGAGATAGCTAAGGAATTGGCCAAAGAATTCTCCTCTCTTGGAATAAAAGAAATGTTGAAAGCTGAGAAGAAATTATCAATCAAGTCCCATACCTCATTTCTATAACTTATGAGCAGAGGATGCTTAGTCCGATAAGCATTCCTGATTTGTTGTATTATTAATTCAACATCTTCGAACACTGCTATTTCCTTAATTCCCATTTTTTTTTGCTGCCCTCATACCTAGAACAAGAGCTTCATATTCTGCCACATTGTTGGTAATTTCAAATTCTAGCTTGTATGACAGGGATATGATTTCCTAACAAGGTGACACAAAAACCACTCCAGTGCTAGTGCCTACTCTAGAAGAAGCTTCGTCGAAGAACATCTTCCAAACAAAGGTGGTTGGAGGAGGTATCTCATGATTACATATGGGATTCTTTCTGATTTGGAAAGGGCCTTCAAGAGCATCAGTGAGCTGCAATAAACTAGACCCCAAATCAGTGTCAAGTGCAAAGATAGGATGATTGGTGGGGTTTGCTTCATCACTAACAATGTAGGCCAGTTGAGCTTCCCTATATAACCTCCTTTGTTCCCCTCTGAATACTAGAATTGTGGCATATGTGATATCCATCTATAATGTTCCTCCAAGTTTTTTAATCCAAGATCTTGACAACAGCATGCCAAACTTGGGGGGGACATCAGCTACCACAATGTCCATGACCACACTCTTCATGGGAAGTTGAAATAAAGAGACCAATAGGTCTTTAATGACTCCCAGACACTTCACTCTCCTTGAATCAAAAGAGTTCAAGTCATGATAGGCCTTTGTCACTTCCAGTCCCAATTCTTCCATGACTATTTTGGGCATAAGGTTGTGGGAAGCTCCTGAATTCATGAGACAATTATGCAGCACCTTATCATGAATATTCAGGGATGTGTAGAAGGGAGGGGATGAATCATCTCTATATTCTACCAAGGGACCTAGGATGACTGTTGGATTTTCATCTTGAAGGTTCACTGAGTCAGAGGAAGGCTGGGGGGACTCAGATTGTAGCAGTTTGGAGAGGGACCTTTTGAAATATTCATTTTTAACTAACTCTGAGAGGGATACGAGAATTCTGATATTTTGAATTTCATGCTCAAAAATAAAGGAGGAAATAGACTTAGGAGCTTCCCTTACCTCAGAGACAGGTTCTTTGGCTGCTGGCGAAGTATTCTGAGCTTTCTTTACTTTAGTAGTGATTGCTGCAGATTTAGTAGGCCTTTCTGCTATGAGGGGCTGACCTTGGATGTCAAAATTTCCTTCTTTCTTCTTTGACCTGAGAGCGTATCTGTTAGGGGTGTTGTTGGACTTTTCTCCTTTACCTAACTCATTGATTTGAATGTTCATGAGGGATTCTTCATATGTAAATTGAGTCAAATGGGGAAAAGGGGAAGTTTCTTCAATACAGTGGATTTCAGGGTCGAGCTCATCCATCTCCTCTCCTTCCTCATGAGAAACTAGGTTGTTTTGGAGAGGGGTTTGAATCCTTTGATCTTCCCTATCTTTTCCCCTTTGTTCCCTTGGGAAAGCCTATGGCACATTGTTATTAGGCCTCCTGAAACCTATGTTGTCTGTATTTTGGGGATTTTTGTACATGGGCTTCCCTTCTAATTACCACCTTTCCATCCTAGCAAAAATTGATTTTAGCACTCTAGTTGTCTCATCTGTCTGAAAGGGCAGGGGAGAGGAACTAGATGGGGAAGCTTTAGGCCTCTTCCAAGATATGTCTCTATCAGCAGTGTTCCTGATTCGGTTAACAACCAATATGTTAGATTCTACCTCCACGACTGCATCCTGCATGTGGGCCAGAGTAGTGGCTCTTCTTTCCCTCAATAGGAGGTAGAAATTGAGATCAAAGGTGCTAGCATAAGTGATCTTTGTAGAGGCTTCTGAGGGTTTAATCTCAGTAGGGATTTTATTGAATATCCTGGAGAAGTCAGAGACAGACTCTCCTTCTTTTCTCTTCAAAGACCCAAACTCTGTCATGTAATACATGAAGTCTTTTTTATCTCCCCACTGTCTCAAAAAGGCATTATCCAAAGCCTAAATCCCATCGATATATCCAGGAGGCAGGGCCTTAAACCACTTTCTAGCCTTGCCTTGAAGACTATGGACAAAAATCCTCATCCATACGTCTGCATGCATGATAAAATTATCATCTGTAAAACTATAAAAGGCTTCAAGGTGCTCCTCTGCGACTATGTCCCCTTGGTCTGTAAACTTTGGCAACTTCTTGAGGTAGCCATCTACTGGAAGGGCATTGAGAGGCTGAGGTAACACAAGGGGGGCATACCTAGTAGCTATAATAGCCTCCATTTTAGTCATGGAAGGATTATCTCCTGCCATAGGAATATTAGGTGGAGAAGAACTCAGGGGATAATGAGTTTTAATAGAGGATACTGGAAATGAGCGTCCCAATGGAAGAGGAAACAATGGGGGTTTCAGACAGAAGGCTAAGGGGCTTGAGTCAGCAAATTCTTCTCTCTGTGCAGTATCAACAACAGTAACAAGAGGAGGGGTGGTGAAACTAGGAGTAGGGAAATTTTTTGTGGTCCTGGGTCTACGCTAAGGAATAGCTTCAGGGGAGAGGGGAGTGACAAGGATTTCTTCCTCCAATCCCAGACCAGGAGGGGAAAACTCAGCAGGAACACTCCCAAAATTCAGAAAACAAGAAACTTCCGAAAAAGGTCTGCTAGGAAACTAAGAAGAAGAAAATGGCGTTTCTACAGAAGGAGATAGCAGATTACCTGGTTCAGCAGTTTAATTTTCTCCTTGAGAGGCCTTTCCTTTTCTGATAATCACCTCCAGATCATCTTCAGACATGGCTAGAGGCAGTTGCGGATGGGACCGCGTATGTCTACCTCTAGAAGCCACAACTACAGTAGCAGGTTCGTCACAGTGGAGTCATCACAATGGAGTCGTTAGGTGCACAGTAGCAATCTTCAAGGGCTCTGATGCCTAATGCACCTTTAGAATCGGAGGCTAAATGTCATTTTAATCCCGGGGAAAATTTTCAACTTCGTCCCCGACAATGGTGCCAGAAATGTTGGCATTGGAAGTCACTCCTGGATTGCAGGAGGAGTAGAGCCCGACACCCATCAGTTTATGTCACGTTTGTTTATAAAGGGGTGATCGAATGGAAGTAAACTTAAAACAATATTGTTCAAACTCCGAAACTAGGTCGAGCATGCACGGGTAGGTGAGGTCTTAGTCAAACTTCAGACAGTAGGTTGTAGTAAGGGTGAGAAGGAGGAAGAATTGTATGAGAGAAATGAAAAGTTATGTTATAAACATCAGGTCTCTAACAGACTATAGGAGAAACAGTTGAACACAAGAGCTTCTTACATTCAAATGAAGAAAAACTAAAGAATACAACGATGCAATAATAAATCCTTTATCATAACATAGTTGCAATGATTCATGTGAATCAGTCAATCATGAACTCCCTCAGTATGACATGAAAACTAGATGGGATAAGAAAGTTGTCTGTCATTAAACAAGAAATATCACATACAGATACATAACCAAGAAACTAGGATGTCTACTAAAACTTTACAATCGAGAGCAAGCTCAATAATTGATGGATTACAAAAATGGCGAAATTGCCTACATATACCCAAAGCCAATACTGACAGCAAAACCAAGACTTATCATTAAAAACATTACGTCTGCATGTTTACTAGAAGACTTCTCTTGCAGTCTCTGGATGGTCATGCGCTTGTGTCAGATGCAACTAAGCTCCTAACAATTCTGCAAAAGAATTGACCTGTCTCAGGTCCCTTTTCTGGACTTTCCACTTATGGCGGAGATAATGTTTAACCACCACCAACTACCTCAATAACTACTTCCTAGGGATTAAGAACGGTCCGGCCAACTCTGCACTCTTGGGACATGGAGGTCTTCTCACACTACCACCTGGATTGGCTGAACAACCTAATGGATAAGGCGTGGAGGCTGGTGTGAAGACTGGGGCACATGATTGGAAGTGGTGGATGGGTGGTAATCAAGCAGGGATGAGGGGAAACAGTGAATGAGGAGGTGACCGGACATGATTGGTAGAGGGAGGATGAGGTGGAGA
>JASDQU010188753.1:0-11487 GCA_032191745.1 Picea mariana | reverse complement strand
TTCAATCGCTGGAAACTACTCTCACACTCTTCCGTCCACTGAAACTTCTTCTCCTTCCTTTGCAAGGAAGTGATAGGGTGAGCTATCTTTGAGAATCCTGCTATAAACCTTCTATAGTAACCCGCCAGACCCATAAAAGATCTAACCTCCACCACATTCCTTGGCGATGACCATTCTCGAATGGCCTCAAACTTTTCAGGATCCACAATGATCCCTTCTTCTGATATAATGTGTCCCATGCAATGAATCTACCTTTGATAAAATGAGCACTTGCTCAGCTTGGCGTACAGCTGGTGTTCTCTCAACACTTGTAGCACCATTCTCAGGTGTTTCTCATGCTCTTCCTCTGACTTGGAATACACCAATATGTCATCCAGGAAGACTATGAAAAACTTGTCCAAATAGTCCCTGAATACACCATTCATTAAGCACATGAAAACAATAGGTGCGTTTGACAGTCCAAACGACACCACTGTGAACTTGTAATGACCGTACCTTGTTCTAAAGGTGGTCTTGCTGATGTCCTCCTCATTTATTCTCACTTGTTGATATCCAGATTTGAGATCTATCTTTAAAAATATTTTCGCACCCTTCAACTGATTGAAAAGATCATCAATCCTTGGCAGAGGATACTTGTTCTTGACAGTTACCTTATTCAACTGCTGAAAATCAATGCACAGCCTCAACGTTCCATCCTTCTTCTTCATGAACAGGACCGAGGCACCCCAAGGTGACATGCATGGGAGAATGTACCCCTTCTTCAGAAGCTCTTCAAGCTGCAATTGCAACTCATTCAGCTCTGGCGTACTCATTCTATAAGGAGCTTTCGACACTGGGGCTGCTCCAGTCATCAAATTTATAGAAAATTCGATGTCTCTCTTCGGTGGTAGTTCAGGTACCTCCTGAAATACGTCATTGAAATCTGTGAGTACTTCATGGTCTCCAATGTTTGTGACTTCATCTCTAGATGCTTTTTCTACATGAGCTGCAAATAATTGACAGCCTTTCCTGTAGCACTTCTTCAGCTGCATGGATGAGATTTCTCTAACAACCACGGTTCTGGAGATTCCTTGGACTATTTTCCGATTTCCCTCTTCATCCAAGCATGTAAATCTCTTGTTACGACAGTCCAGAAGGGCATGGTGCTGGTCCAAACAGTCCATCCCAATTAAGCAGTCATAAGAGCCTAAAGGCAGAATATTCAATTCAACCTTAGTGCTCAATCCATTCATGTCTACTGAACAGGATTTAACCAATTCAGTGACCGTCCTCTTGGTTCCTGTATCCAATTGTACTAACCAATACTTTTCATGTTTGCTTCTTAATAAATGCAAACTTTCCACCACCATAGGATCTACATAACTATGGCTAGCCCTTGAATCAATTAAAATAATAAATGGTTGGTTATCAATCATACCTTCCACTTCAATCATGTGCGATTGAAATTTAGCTTGTTTGTGGTCCAGGGCTGTGTAGATCCTTGGCATTCTACTGCCCATATCCTCCACTGTTTCAGCTTGTTGAATAGTATGGACATCTCTGGCTTTGCCATTTTTATGGGGACAATCCCTGTACTTGTGGTTCCCTTGACAGCCCCAACACTGAATGGGCATTTGTCTCTGCCTTTGTTTCCCCACTTCAGCCATTCTCGGCTCTCTAAACGATGGATGTCCTTGAGGATTATTTCTGAAAAAGGGAGGTTTGTTTCCCTTCTGCCTCTGTTCCTTTTTAAACTTCCTCTGGTCATCCCAAGCCTTCCGAAAGGTAGGCTTTTCTCTTTGTTGTTCATATAAGAATTTATCCCTTCTTATTGTTTCTTCCATAGTCTTAGGATCATCATATTAAATATTGTCACCAATGGCAGGTGGCAGTCGACTCAGATACCTCTGAATCTTGACGGCCTCATCTTTGATGAAAGGAACATACTTCAGTAGTTCCAAGAAACTTCGTTCGTATTCATCAATGGTCATGCTGCTTAGCTCGAGTTCGAAGAAATCCTTCATCTTTCTATCACAATATCTTTTAGTCAGGGATTTCTTCTTGAAATATCTCTTGAACTCCTTCCAAGTGATATCTTTCTCACTAATGTGCTGCACTTGCACAAACTGATCCCACCACATGGATGCTTTTCCTTTCAATTGATACATCGTAATTCTTCCTTCTGCATGAGAGGAATAATTCTGCAGTTGGAAATATTTCCTCATGCCAAGCAACCATGTTTCGACATCTTCCTCCTTCTTATGTTCTCCATCAAATGTTGGAGGCTTGATCTTGTTCATCTCTCCTTTCAATTCATCCATCCCAGATCTCTTGTATTTCCTGGTAGGAGTTGGGCTTGAACTACTATGTGCTTCCTTACCAGAATTCTTTGGGGAGCGACGATGATGTTTGCTACCACTCCTCAATCTTATTCTCCTCTCAAAGGTCCTGGCACTTCTTGATTTGCTTGTGTCACTCTCTTTTTCCAATTTCCTTTCTATTCTTTCCAGGCTCTTCAACATTTTTAAGTTGAATTCTCCCTGCTGATCCCTAACCCTCATGAGCTTTCGGCTATCAGCTCGGTGAGCCTGGGCATCTTTCTACAATCTTTCAATGAGTTTCATCATATGTTCTTCCTTATCCATCTCTTTTCCGTACCCATTAGAGTTTGTTCCTTCGATTCCCAGGTTGACATTCCTTCCTACCCTTTCGTCCTCTGTTTTGGAGGCAATTTGCACCTCTTCCAATTCCATACTCGACGTCGGTTTTCGGCTGTCCTGACACTCGTTGAACTCTGCACACACAAAATGCAGTCAACCGAAGTTTGTCAGGCCTTAAACCCTTACAAAATCACAATATTCATAAATTAACGTGAGTGAGAAAACGTTTTGACTTCACAAAGTTTTCTGAGCTCTGACGGCTCTGCAATTTCGGGACTTCTAGCTTCAGGGTTTTGGTCCACGAGGATCTCACACTCACTTTCGGGTTTTGGGTCTTCAGTACCCAGGAATGCATAATGAAGTGACTCCTAACTTCTTGTCGCTACAATCCCCGAAATCCGATACAGGGTTTCTTGTACGGGATCCAACGATCCTCGATGAGTTGGATTTAACGGTCTAGATCTTTTTGGAATTTCGTGAATCGGAAGTTCACGATGCAGTGAATCCCAATCTTTGTCACCACACAACACAACACAACTATCTCCACATATACAGTGGCGAGTGGCACCCTTCAGTGGTTCCACGTCACCTATGATGACGCCATCGGGTCCCATCGCTCTTGCCTGTCTTCTCAAATCTCTGGCACGTGGTACACATCCATGCACCCACGTTCATTCCAAGAAAAAATCCAACGGTTAGGTCCCCTCTCAGATCTATGATGCAGATCTTTTTGATGTTTCGGGGTTTCCGGCATCGGGAGTCTGTGTATCCCACATTGCGAACTTCCGTTTGCTAAAATCCTGAAATTACGGTTTACTCGTCAACTTGATCTGACGGTCAACTCCCTTCCTACGATCTACGGTGTAGATCATTTCGGGATTTTGGGTTTCAGGTTTCGGAGGTGTTCACCTCCCTCACTTCCCATCTCCTGACTTTGCAAAATCTGAGAAGTTTTCGCGACAAACTCGAGCGTGACTCCGCTAGATCTAACGGTTGAGCCTTCCTCCCAGATATACAACGTGGATCTTCTCGGGTTTTCAGAAGTTTGCGTATCGCGATTCCCACGCTCTTGTGAAACTCCAAAGGGTTTTTAAACCCTGCTCACACTTTCCAGATCCGACGGTCACAAGTGTTCGCCTTCCCTCCCAAGCCGATCCTAAGGCTCCGACACTTCTGGTGTGGAGTCCTCTCTCTCCCTATTGCCATAGACCACATCGGTTGCGGTTTCACAACACCACTATACGTCCTGAGCTTGTAGGCACAGTCAAGTAACTCCTTGACACTCCAGATCATTCTAGGGTCCGGAATTGGTCCTCCAGACACAATTTCTCCTCACACCCTCACTCCAAAGACCACTCAACTAGCCCATCTAGGCTCAGTGTTGAAACCGTGGGCTCTGATACCAAATTGTAACACCACTTTTCGGTGCCAAGGCTTAATTGCTCTGATACCAATCTGTAACACACCTTTTACATAGCTCATACAGGCATTATATAATCCACATGAATTTAAGCAAAGAAATACATTTAAGCTCAGAGTAAACATATTATTTACTGCTATAATAAACAATCAATAACATTAACATTAAATTGATATGCACAGCAGAATACATGATAGTTATAATTACACAAAGATGCAGAATCATGAATAAAGCATCATCTGATACTNCAGTGGGTCACCCCCGAGCTGGGACTAAGTTCCACCCCAAGGCAAGGAATCCTAGGCTAGGCTGAGGTTACAGGGAAAACAACACAGAAAGACTGGAAGGATTCTTCCCAGGATGCCATCTTACACCCACTACTTCCAAACTCTCATTCCCCACATGCCTGTTTCGCCCGGAAGTATACACCTTCACAAGCATAGTCCATCGGTGCTACACCTCCCTTTCCGAGTCTCGACAATAGGCTGGATCAGGAAGTCTCAGAGCCCGAAGCTGGTGTTGGACACTCTCTGGAAGAAACCACTTCCCAACAAACTCTCTCTCACCTGGAGAGAGTTGCTCACAGGCTTGACAACCTGCCTCTTCCAACAACAGTCACCTCCCTCACCTGAAGAGAGGTCATACACAATTTCAATCACAACTTGCACTGGCCAGTAAGCCACGCGCAGTCCAGCGCTGCGTGGCCACCACAGCCAACCGGGAATACAGACACAAGCTTCCCAAACAGGCTCAACAATGACGACAATGTCTCACGGTGATGGTTTTCGAGATTGCGTGACAAGAAATTCCCGCAGGGATTGACATAGACTCCCCGGCTCAGAACGGAGAGGGTGAACCCGTCTTTTCAGAAATGAACACAGGCTTTTTCGGCTCTCAGGAACGCACGAGGTATTCTTGTAGAGGTCGGGTCGGTCGTACTGTTCAGAGCTCCGTACACGCTCAGGCAGCCAGGTGGAATGGAGGAGGAACCCCTCTCACTTCTCATCTTGGCCGTTTTATTCGCATGCACCAGGGTTGACACTTGTCACCCTTGGAACTGCATGTGTTCCATCAGCATGCATCCCCTTTGCACGTTTTCCCCTTGCCAGGAACTTAGGATAAGAAAAACATAAAATGCACATGTTCTTTGGAATAATATTTTATTATTATTCCCAAGGCTTAAGCCCCTAGGCTTAGCCCCTTTTCCCAACTTCCAGCCCCTAATTCCTTGCCCACTATGTGGAAGCTCAGTCCCCCATCACTCATTCATCGTGGTCGATCTACACGCGGTGGTGTTTATATTTTATTAATGTGCTACATACATACAGGTACAAAATTAGGCCCTTGGCCTCCAACCCTTAGGCTCTCTGGCCTAACAATCACATAAGCCCACCTGCTTAAACAAACTTGGCTCACCAACCTATAACACATATTTACAATTCATTTCATACATCAGATTTACAAAGGGCTCGGTCTTAGGGACACTACACACACACACATATATTGTCTGGAAGGTTAAAAAAGGCACAAAGTAGTTAAATTTGGTGAAGAAATAAATTAGAGTGGGCATTAGTAACTTTGATCACGATCCATCAGAATCGACGACCATGAAGCATTGCAGAATTTGAAGTTGTGCGGAGGATAATTCTGAAGGGTGGTCTCGAAATCCAAACCGCGGTTTCCATTGAGGACTACGTGTCAGCGTCGGGTTGATTGCAGAATGATAAGTGGGTTGTTCCAAAACCGCCAGTCCACATCTCCACAAAACACAGATGAACAATGATTGAATATCATTCTGAAAGGGGAGAGTTGCGAAATAAGTTTCAATTCAACTTGGCATTTTCATGCTAACTTATTTTCTGGGATGTTTCATATTGTAAAATTTTGAGACGAAGGTGAGATATTTGGAAACATGTGATAAAACATTCAGAAATTGGTTTGCTATACTTTTTGAGATATTCCCTAACTTCCACAGAGAATATCTCATAAAGTATAGAAAACCAATTTCTGAAATTTTTATCACATGTTTCCTGATATGTCACTTCGTCTCAAAATTTTACAGTATGAAACATCCCAGAAAATAAATTATCTTGAAAATGCTAGCTGAATTGAAACTTCTTTCGCAACTCTCCCCTTTCAGAATGATATTCAACCTTTGTTATCTTTTGAATAAGAATTATTATCCCTCTTTTATACTTATTTTTTCTCTAAAAGTAATAAAACAATAAGGCCTCTTGTTAGAATTAGTTCTTAGAGAAATTGACACTGTGAATTACTTTTACCTGTTGTCTTGGGAGGCTATCCTCTGGGAAGAATCTTTGGAATTTCATTTTATTGGGGCAATTCCCACAACACCTTTTCTTCCTCGAAGGAGAGGAGTTGTCGAAGCCATTGTGTCTACATCAGAGCATACGTTAGTACACATGGTTGACGACCTAGTGGATCTAGCCTTACAATAAATTAATCATCCCTTTGGATTGATTCCTAATACCCCTGCAATAACTCCTCCTGCAAGCAATCATTCTAAGAATTGAGGGTTTTCATAACCCAAAGAAGAAGAATAAGATACCGAGTCAAAATCCTTAGACCAAGAACCAAAGCACATGGAACATAATAATGAAAATAATAACCAGTTGTGGTTGGATAGGTATGCCTTGGAATAACCTGGTTTGTTACACCACTTACCCAAACATCCAAAGAAATTACCTCTGAAATATGACCTAGAAACATCTAGATCCCCCGAAGATCATATTAAGAAGTTTATTATTGTTATTAGGTTAATGAATGTACAACATGAGGATGTGGTATGTTGAATTTTTCCTTATACTTTTGAAAACTCAGCCTCCACTTGGTATTTCAAACTACTTGTTAGATCTCTAACAAATTGGACCAAGTTTCAAAAGTATTTTCTNTTGAGACGAAGGTGAGATATCTGGAAACATGTGATAAAAAATTCAGAAATTGGTTTGCTATAGTTTCTGAGATATTCCCTAACTTCCACAGGGAATATCTCATAAAGTATAGAAAATCAATTTTTGAAAGTTTTATCACATGTTTCTAGATATGTCACCTTCGTCTCAAAATTTTACAATATGAAACATCCCAGAAAATAAGTTCTCCTGAAAATGCTAATCTAAATTGAAACTTATTTCGCAACTCTCCCCTTTCAGAATGATATTCAACCTTTGTTATCTTTTGAGGAAAAATTATTATCCCTCTTTTATACTTATTTTTTTCTCTAAAAGTAATAAAATAATAAGGCCTCTTGTTAGAATTAGTTCTTAGAGAAATTAACACTGTTAATTACTTTTACCTGTTGTCTTGGGAGGCTATCCTCTGGGAAGAATCTTTGGAATTTCATTTTATTGGGGCAATTCCCACAACACCTTTTCTTCCTCGAAGGAGAGGAGTTGTCGAAGCCATTGTGTCTACATCAGAGCATACGTTAGTACACACGGTTGATGACCTAGTGGATCTAGCCTTACAATAAATTAATCATCCCTTTGGATTGATTCCTAATACCCCTGCAATAACTCCTCCTGCAATCAATCATTCTAAGAATAAGGGGTTTTCATAACCCAAAGAAGAAGAATCAGATACAGAGTCAAAATCCTTAGACAAAGAACCAAAGCACATGGAACATAATAACGAAAATAATATTCAACTGTGGTTGGATAGGTATTCCTTGGAATAACCTGGTTTGTTACACCACTTACCCAAACATCCATAGAAATTACCTTTGAAATATGACCTAGAAACATCTGGACCCCCCGAAGATCGTATTAAGAAGTTTATTATTGTTATTAGGTTGATGAATGTACAACATGAGGACGTGGTATGTTGAATTTTTCCTTATACTTTTGAAAACTCAACCTCCACTTGGTATTTCAAACTACTTGTTAGATCTATAACAAATTGGACCAAGTTTCAAAAGTATTTTCTAGATAATTTTGGAGAGGAAACCACTATTGGGGCATTAATGGTCGAGTTATTTGCTCCTACCATGGGGCCCAAAGAAAAGGTCAAGGATTTTATGTTGAGCACACACTTATACTGAGGGGGGGGGTGAATCAGTATAAGATACATTTTTTTTACTTTTTCAAACATTCATCAACCATATGAAATCAATTACATATGAGATATATTAACTGCAGAACATGGAACACACGATTTATGTGGAAACCCTTTCCATAGAAAACCACAAAAATCATGTTTATAATTCTTTGTAGGCACCAACCTACTGTTACAAATATTTATAGGCACCAACATACTGGAGAAACCAATCCCCACTGGTATAAACCCTATTAGGCACCAACCTACTCTTACAGATCTTCGTAGACACCAGTCCCAAAGAACCAACTTATCAAGAGAGACAAATATCTTTGTTTAAGTACCACCAACGCTCAAGTAACAATTTATTCTTTAGTACATATAACTTCTTCAAAATATGATAACATTCAAATTACCTTCACTGAGTCTACTTGCTACTTCTGCCTTCACTAGGTCTAACCAAAATTTGAATTTCCAAATGAAATTTATGGTAACTTTCAAAAGCTTGTTATTTTTGGCCTCTTCCCAAGAAATAACTTGTACAACATGGCACATATCCAATTTTTGAAATGGTATTCTAAATTTTTTACTTGAGGTACTTCGGTATGTCTCCTCAGATCCTTGAAAATTTCATAGTCTGAAAAGTCCCAGAAAAAAATTTAGAAAGAAAATGCCAAGTTGACCTATTTGAAACTGATTTCAGGACCATTTAGAAACCATAAATTCCATAGGGTATATCTTAGAAGGTATAGCGAACTAAATTCTAAAATTTTTACCTAAGGTACTTTTGTATGTCTCCTGAGATCCCTGGAAATTTAATAGTCTTAAAAGTCCCAGAAAAGAAGTTATAGCGAAAATTCCAAATTGACCTTTTTGAAACTGATTTTAGGACTATTAATAAACCCTAACTTCCACAAGGCATATCTCATGAATTATAGTGAACCAACATGTACCCAAAGATTTTTCCTCCATCTCCTCAAAATTTCATGGTATGAAACATCCCAGAAAATAAGTTATAGTGAAAATGCCAAACTGACCCATTTGAAACTGATTTCAGGAGTATTAAGGAACCCTAACTTCCACAGGGTATATCTCAAAAAGTATACCGAACCAATGTCTGAAATTTTGACCACATATATCCAAAGATCAAAATAAGTTGGAACCTTTGGGAAGGCCTTTGTTGAAACATACAAAAGATAAGTGGAAGAATCCAATTTTAGTGAGTCCTGACACCTTAAATGTTAAAAGATAGCCACATTAAGTGGAAATCATAACTAGGAGTGAACCCTATGCAATACAATAAGGGAATACTCTGGAATTGTATGTTGCGACTTCAATTTTTTTCATTCTATATTTATATTATTTTTCTTTGTCATGGTTACAATATGTTTCAGTCACAAAAGATATACAAAGTTACAAACACAAATGCATGCAAAACTTAGTGAAGATGTAGGGCAATTAAAGTGGAAAAGAATTTCCAAAAAGCGTGACATATTGACATAAAAGCATTAAGCATTTGGATGTAATGTGCATTGCATTGAAAAGCAATAGAATTTATCCTTCAATTCTGTTATCACTCTGTAATTTCTTTAGGCTGAGAAAAAAAACCCAAAGGTAACCACAAACCAACTTTAGAAACTGGAATCTAACCCTTCCAGCCTTAGAGTGGGCTGTCTCCCAAATCAGTCACTGAAAGGACTGATTTTTTTTTTTTTTTTCTTGAGGTTAGGTCCTTGGATTGTGAATAAATTTTTGGATGGGATTCGATGTTTAAGCCTATGAGAAATCCATTGGACATGGAGACAAAAGGTTGAAGCTTATGAATATGTGGGTAATCTGTCAATTAATGAGAAAAGGATTTAGAGGAAAGATAGACACTATCTGTGTGTTGGTTTGATTTAAATGTCATTGTAGCATAAAGGATGGAAGCAAAACATAAATCAACACTTTAAGAAATTAGATTTTGAAATTTCTTAAATTGTTTTAGCAGAAGAAAACACCATTGATATTCTAAACTATGTGACAGAGCATCAACATAATGAATTCTGAAAGAATATTTTAATTGAATATCATTCAGATATGGAAACATAACAATAAACTGAAAGAAGAACATACACTTAAGTGAACATGCTACACAGTCACTGGCACATGAATCTCTGAAGCAAGACTGGATTCCACAAGCCTTGGATCACCCAACTTTATTAATTCTTCAGGAAAATATTACAGTACAAAGACTCTCAGAATACTCAATTCATCAAAATTTCTCCCACCCTTTGTACATTACGTGTTAAACATAGTTACCAACTTAATGAGAACTCTCCAGAGTTCTCGTTTTTTTGGGGGTCCAATTTTTTACCTTTTTTTTTAAAATGGTGCTACCGGTAGCACCCCCTCTCTGTTTTTAGATGATTTTTGATATTTTCAATTTTTCGATCCCCAATGTTTCCACGTTATTTTTTTAAATGCTCATTTTTCATCTATTTTCAATTTTTTCTATATATATATATATATTGTTTTTATTCAACTCTCTTTTTAGTCTTTTTTTCATGCTTCTTTCAATCTTAAAAATGTTTTTTACCACTTACTTTTTCGAAGTTATGATTTTTCATAGAATTTTGTCTCCTTAATTAATTTATTGTTCCATACATTTTAAATATAGTGAAAAACATCATTTTTAACACATTGTTTACCTTTACTTCAATAAATAAAAAAACATTGTAGTTAAATAACACTAATTTTAAATACTTATAAAAAAAATACACATTTTATAGCCATATATCATAAAAAACCTATACATTTTGGTACATATTCCTTAAAACAACATGTCAAATAAAGCATTTTTATGGACACAATTGAACAAAAAAGGTCTAAATTTTATAAAAAAATATCATTTTCTTTCATATTTTCATACATTTGAAGTAAAAAAATGACAACATTTAAAGTAAAAAAATGACAACATTTAATAAAATTTTCCAATGTATAGTGATTCACATACAAATAAAACGAAAAAAGAAACAATAAAAAAGATTCATCAAAAAACAAAAAGAGATACATCTTTATTCTTATTTTCAAATATGAAAGTCAAATCATTACATTTATAACTCGTCAAAAATTCGCAAAATTGAGCATCGTCTTCAAAGCCATCTTTAAACTAATCAACAATATCATATATCCCAAATTCATCATGCTCAACAGACACATCGTCTTCTTCTTCGACGTCATTTTGTGCTTCCATTGTGTCATTCTGTTCTTCCATTGGTTCTTTGATATCTGCAAGTTCTCCAAAGTGATCCTTTCCAATCATTCCTCCTAATGGTACTTGAGGTTCCTTTGACAATTTTGCCACCTTTGATTCAGTAAAATCTCCTTTCCTCAAGC
>JASDQU010188751.1:13273-23953 GCA_032191745.1 Picea mariana | reverse complement strand
AATTATACTTAATCAAACCTATTGCGACTTCACGTTTCATAAATATTAGTTTAAAATGTTATAAATATCCCCGAGATCCAAAATGCCAAACTTGATTAAATGATAAGTATGATTAATTAATGTACTAAATGAGGATTATACCGTAATTAATCTATTGCTTAATAATAACTCGGATACATTCAAATTCTGCGCTTTTCCCAAGGTATTGACCATTAATGATATTAATATCTGATTTAGAGAAATGATTCCAAATAAGATCCAATTTTAATGCCCAAATATTTTTTATTAAAGAAATTAAATGTGTTGTCAGTAAAGGTATATGCATGATTTATGCGTTTAAGGTAAAAATATTTTTTAGTTCTGAATCACATTCTTGTTTTCATAGCGTTGGCTTAGTGAAATAACTAGTTTTCTACATTCTCATTCTCTGTAACAGGTGATAGAACTCTGAAATTTGACATCATGGCTCCACGGAACACGTCCAAAGCAACTGGCGAAAGTTCTAGCCAAAACATAGATGTTATTTCTGATACTTCGCCCAGAAGTATAAACATAGTTAAAACCTAGACACATGTGTTCAACACCATACAATATGAAGTGGTAAACTTCCTTGCCGATTCAAGCGATAATGAAAAGGATAGCTTATCTACCCAATATAAGATTATCTCTCAAGTAGAGCTGCATAAGGTAGCAACTAGGCCGAGGATTTTACCTTACACCGACATGATTGGATGGGTGTTGGATCATGTAGATATCCCAACTAGAACTATATTCAACCCTCAGAAGGTAGTTGTTGGGTCATTTCGGCCGGAACACATAGAGGTCATGTATAAATTGTCTACAACATCAAACTTTGTTTATAATTCCATTTTTCTAGTGAATTTTAATAATAAGGAGTGTGATCAATATGAAAAAAATCTTTCCGACTTGATCAATGACTGGTGTTCACGCCCTGAAAAGTTCAGAGCCGAATCTCACGGTGTATATTCAATCTCATCGCTTGAACCACAGTTCATGTATATAGCCATGATTATGTGAAGAATTTATGGAAAAGAGAACACAACCCATTTCTTTCTACCATGGGTACCCATTATACACTCAGTGGCAGAAGGATTTTCTTTTGACTGGGCAAAGATATTATCGGATAATCTAGCTAGAAAAATCACAGAATATCAAACAAAGAAAACCAAAGGAAACCAGCTTCTTTCTTTATGTCAGCTTATATTATGGACGCCATCTGTTTCATGATGCATTTCCCATTGATGAGATGGAGTTGGACTCCAGATAGTGCAGAACCAATTAATGACTATCATTCAAAGCTCTGGGAAGACAAGGAAAAATATTTCTTTTATGAAATCTGTAATTGGGTAGTGGTGTCGATGCATACGTTTATATTTGGTCACCCACCTCCTAGAATTTCAGAAAACATTATGGTTAACCTGGGTAAAGTGGTAGACTGGTACATAGAGGAACACTTCTCTTACATCAGATTTTTTGGTTGTTCAGTTCCCCCGTATGCATTACCGCATTTTTTACCAGACTGAATGGTATGCTGTGAGGTTGCATGACAAACTATACTCGACGGGATTAGCAAGGAGCTCAAATATGTGCAAAAAAAGGTATGGCCATCTTTTCCTTTATAGATCGATGCATTTTCTTTGTCAGATTTCGGACATTCCAGAGTGGAGGTTGTAGCCTTAGAAGAGATAAAGCTAGTTAACATTGAATTCAAGAAGCAGGACCCACAGAAGGTCGTGGGAAACCATATGGTCAGTTGCAATCTTAAAAGGTATGAACATGAAGAGTCCCCTCAGAATGAAATGTTCTAAGCCGAGTTTGAGCTCTACCACCTGATGAAATGGTTGAGTTTTACGATTTCTAAAAACACCAAAGAAGTGGCCTCCCTAAAGTATTATAGGGAGAAAACCCAAAGTCTCCAGCTACACAATAAACAGAGACCCAGAACCCAGAAGTCGGGATCTCTAGAAAACAAGAAGCCCCAGAAAACCCAGATAATTCTGAGATCTCGACTCTGAAAAAGGATATCCCAGTGACAGAGGTATCTGAAGACCAACCCAAAGATCAATCAGAAACATTAAAAAATCAAGGAGAAGATAAGCCATTGTCTTCACCTAATAAATCAACTATAGATGGAGCTGGAAAATAATGATCCACAAAGATTGGCAGCCCCATTAAGGCTATCAAGCCATTACATTTCACCAGAGGAAACCCTAATGAAGAGGTAATATTCATAGGGGATATCATGCCTATCCCTATTGAATAAATACCTCCTACTAATTTATTTTTCAGTAAGAAAAGGAGAGTTGTGGTAAAGAAATAAATGCACCAGAAAGAGGGTGCAACGGTAAAAAATAACAGAGTATTAGTGGATGGACAAACTTTGGAAGATGGATACTTTTCTACAGAGGTAGCGGGCTCTTTGGGAGCTTTTGCAACAACCAACTTATTCTCAGTTGATAACCTAAAAGAAAGGTTGAAGCAGAGAAATCAGATGATAAGTTAGTTGTGAGATCAAGTAAAGAATATCAGAGATGAGGTAAATAAAGGAATTGAAAAGGCTAGAGTTGTTGATAGACAAGAAATCCAACTGCTCAACTCCAGTCTTGTCCAACAAGATTATTTGGATAAACAATTACAAAACAAGGTAAGTTCCACTGAAAAAATGGTTATGGATATAGTCGTGTTCCAAGCTCAAGCATCAGAAGTGCTAAAGAAACTGGAAATAGCACAACAACGCCTTTTGGCTAAAGTAGAGATCATCCAAAAGCATTTTCAGGAAGTAAATCAATCATTAGATAATATTAGTTTCAAATAAGGAGAGGCTAATGCAGCCAGACCACCTTTCAAAAGGTGGTCATGTCATCAGCTAGAGAATAAGTACCTGTAACTCCCAGATTGACTGTTGTAGAGAAAATCAGAGGTGATATAATATTGAAGGCATGGGAGGCCAATATAGTCGAGAGTAAAAGAATGGCCAAATAAATAAAAGAGGATTGTGAAGAGGTTTTTGATTTTCTAAATAAAAAATCATTAGGCATTGGAAAGGATGATTGTTCTGAGATACTAGGACAAATCAACATTGTAAAACATCAAATTGACATCAAAGAAAGTTTAAATGAAGATCATATTGAAATTTCACAGCTGAAGCAAGTTGACATCTCTCAAATAGATAGATGGCTGATAAGGCCAAATTTGCAATTGCAGTCAATGACTTCTGAAGATAAAAGGATAGAAGGCAGGTTTTCGCAATTATAGAGAAATTTGTATCTTTTTGAGGCAAAAGAGGTGACACTTCAACACTATTGGTACAATTCATAAGCAAATGTGTTAAATGTCTCGAGCAAGGATAAGGAAGTACTTCAAATAATCAATGAAGTAATATATGTATACCTGTTCTATTGGTATGAGAAAGAAATAGAAAAGAACCAAGTCTAATGTTTCAAGTTTTCATTTTGTAACCGTTATTAGCTAGGAATACAAGAATTCCAACTTCCTAGGGTTGAGAACCTCTTGTATAAATATATTTTCAAAAGACTAAAAGAGGGCTGGTTTTTTGCCGATTGTAATAAAGAAATCTCTCCTTTTCAAGAATTAATACAAGCACAGACCAGAGACTCCATATTTCATCACTATTGAGTTATGTGTTCTTATGTTCCTTCATATTTGAGCATCTTTATTCATATGTCTTTGATGAATGCCTAATCACAACTTAGTACAACATCTACTGTGGTTATATGTTTCATTTAGTTATCTGATTGCTTACAGATTTTCCTCTATGTTTGCTATTAGCAAATATAAGACCTGGGAGTTAGTTAGATTGCTACATTTTATGCTTCATTAAATGTTTCTCATTTATTTTCTTCTCCTATAGCAGAGTGAGATTCTTTTGTGATTGATGCCTTACTTTTTTCAACAACTTTATGTTTTTCTCTCATCACATTCAACATTTTCAAATTTAACTCAGATATGAAAGATGACCTCTGAGCTATTATACCATTAATTCATTTTTGAGAACTTTTATCCTATAATTGAAAGTAGAAAAAGCAAATACTAAAAAATAAAAAATCCTTTGATTATTTCTTTTCTCCATGACTGTACCTGTTGCACAACATCCCAATATTGATCCCGGTCTCACTGATCAGACTAGCAATGCTTTAACCTTGTTTAATACCATCCTAGAGACTGCTAATACCATAGTTGAGCTTGAACGCTCATGGGCAGTGATTGAACAGGACATAAGTGTCTGAGAACATTGGGAAGCTAGGCAAAGACAGCTTCGAAATCTACCATAGCTTCACTTTCTTAATAGTATTGATCTTCTTATCAACACTAAAACCTAATTTATTTATGGATGCATTGGCATTATACTTTGAAGCCTTAAGTATAAACTTGGGAACAACAAGCAAGAAGACCCCTTGCCTTACCAATTCAAGCCACTCTTGTTGATCTCAAGCCCTACCCCTACCATGATGATTATGCTATTTGTAATCACCAAGAGAGGTGACAAAGATAGTCTCCTTGCCTTCCCTAGGTATTGGCATATGTAATAGGGGCAAATGATAACCCTCCCATACCTGAACTTGAAAAATTATATGGATTCTATGAATTATTGTGAATTTTGAAGATGATGCTTAATGTGATCCAACTAATGGAATTTACATTTGACATGAATCACTTCTTATATTGTATTGGAATTGTGTACATGCCTCTGGATTGATACTTACAATGGGTCACTTGTACCTAACTTTAGACAAAGTACCTGGCATGTATATGACTTGGATTGAGCCTTGTTCTTTTAGAGGATGTTGAGGAAGCCCCTTGTACACTTGACGAAGGTCATCCCACTTATATGATGTCATTGGGATACTTTTCAGATCATTACACCCTTTGGGAGATGACATTGCACCTCTTGGATGAAACATTGCACCCATTGGAAGGAATGTTTCACTTTTGAGCCCTTTCACATGCCTTTTCACATATTTTGAGGGTGGCCAAATTTAGGAGCATTTACCTTTTTATAGAATTCCTAGAATTATGCTAGATCAACACCATTAGATGTAGAATGGCCACAGGATTTCCAAAATGTTGTCATAATATAAAATTGGGAAAAAATTGACACATTTATGGTGCTTTTAAAATCTTCCCTGAAAGGATTATCACCGAATTTTTTACCACTCATGGGACACCTTTGGGAAGTTCATTTCACATTGTTATTTTTAGTGTTTTACGCACAACATATATTCACAACATGTGGGTTCATAATTAAAAACCCCCCTTTATGAATGAATTACGTGGTAAGTTCTTGGTCAACAAGGTGAAGCCCCCGTGATCCTTATGAGTATTCAAGATGTGTATGGTGGTCTCTATAATCATATAAGTTTACTATGTTAGAAATGATGACATTTGATTCAATGTTGTATAGGTCTACTAAGTAAACTATGAAATTATTTCTTTGCTTAAAACCTCTTGCTCCTTCCCATAGCTAGTTTTCATCGAAGTTGAATTTCTTGCATTTCATTTTCCTCTTGCATGGTTTAAAGAGTCAAGTCAAAATGCCATCAGTTTCATGACCACTCCTTTGAGTAACAATAGCCTAAAATCAAGTGCTAATTAAAATTCATCTAGAAACTTTTCTAGGGCTCTTCAAACCCATCTTAGCTTAGGTGTAGAGCTTTGGAATAGGATTGTGAGAATAACTTTCCAAAGCTACTAAACAAACATAAAGCCTTGAGTTAGGGAGTGAAATCCAGTTGCTATATCACTCACTTTGGGAAGCCCTTCTAACACAAGGGTCAATCATGAGGTCACATTGGGGCCCTCAGAGTAATCAACCCTGCTTTTTTGTTCTTGGTGTCGACTGTCGACTGTCCCCCCTATGCTTTGGTATAGTAGGTGGTACCATAGAGACCATAATATTTTAGACTTCCTACATAAGGTGACAGCACAGGGAAGGTGGTTTTGTACCTGGGATCGACGTTGGCTATACTCACTCGGACTCCTTGGAGGGTTGCCCACTGCTCAGAGAGGTAACTTGCACCAGGGCGTTAGTTCATTAAGAAGGTTGTCAACGTAACTTTCCCACCCGTCGAAACTCAACCCCTTTGCGCATCGATTTTGCGATGTTGGATTCCATCACCAACTAGCGCTTCTTTGTGGGAAGGTTTGTTTGCATGCTTGACTCCTAGATTAATTAGAATGTGTTGTTTTTTCTCCTTAGTTGGCCTTAGGATTGAGTTTTTTTCTAATGGCATTAGTTTCAGGTTAATTCCTCATTTGATCAATACAAAATATGGATAAAATTAAAATAAAAGGCAATAAAGAGGTAACAAATAGCTCATACCTAACTTACGTCTTATAATTCTCCAACATTGTTCTTTACACTTAGTGCAACAAACACAAAATGGAATGGTTTACACAAGGTCAATGGAGAATGTTATTGGAAAATTCAAAATATTATCATAAACCCACATCTAACATATTTGTACATGCACCATAGATTCACAATATTTCATGAAGAGGTCTGAGAGAAATGCCTCCATGCAAAATTGTCCACATCAGAATTGTCCATGTCCTTGATAGAAATATGTAAAATTCTCTTGAAGATATTTTAGTCCTTGTCCTGCTTAAAAAGGATGATCCCATTCTGGAATTAGTGGTCAAAGACTACTTTTATCCCCCCTCTATTTGGTAAATGCTACTTCTTATACTAGCCTTCCCCTACAATAGGGAGTGTTGTGTCCCTTTTCTCAAAAATAAGTGAGATTTCTCTTCTTTCTCCCAACATTATCCCAACCTCTTGGATAGTAATATATGCAACCTCAAAACTAACGTTTAGTGAAACTAGAATCCAATCATGAACTGGGAGTGAGGGGTGAAAATTGGGAGTGAGGGGTTCTCTAGATAAAATCCTATGCTAGGAATCCAACAAAGACGACGATTCCTCAATCCCCACTTAGGGAATAAAAGACTAACGAAGCAAAATTTTTGATTTTTGTGAGATGATGAAAGATTGTTTAGGCATGGACTAAGTGACCAAATTATCCATCCTCTCCCAAGGCATGGTTTCGTAAATTGGCCCCTAGATCCAAATGTTGCATTGCTTCTTACTGAGCAAAGCACTAGTTATCGAAATCGATGAAAAAAACTACTTCTGATGGGGTTGGAACCAAGAGTAAAGCAACTTCTGAGGCATGGCACCCAAGAATGAGGGGTTCTCTAGCTGAAATCCTATGCCAGGAATCCATCGAAGTCGACAGTTCCTCAACACGGGTCTCAGTTTTTGTTTTATGCCCAGTTGCAAGTCGCATCCCAAACCATTTCGGGGACTCTTGGCAATTCCTCCTCGGGGCATAAAAACCTAACGGAGCAGCATTTTTGAGCTCCATGAGATTCTACATATTTGTTTAGGAATGTACTAGGTGACCACATTTTCCATCTGCTTCCGAGCCATGTTTTCATAAATTGGACCCCTAAATCCAAATGTTGCATTGTTTCTTACTGAGAAAAGCACTAGTTATCGAAATCAATGAAAAAAACAACTTCTAAGGGGTTGGAACCGGGAGTGAGGGGTGCTCTAGCTGAAATCATATCTCAGGAATCCATCGGAGTAGATGATTCCTCAATCCGAGTCTCCATTTTCTTTTTATGCCCAATTGCAAGTCACATCCCAAACCATTTCGAGGACTCTTGGCAATTCCTCCTCCAGGCATAAAAGCCTAATGGAGAAGCATTTTTGAGCTCCATGAGATTCCACATGTTTTTTTATGCATGTACTAGGTGACCACATTGTCCATCCACTCCTGAGGCATAGTTTCATAAATCGGACCCCTAAATCAAAATGTTGCATAGCTTCTTACTGAGCAAAGCACTAGTTATCAAAATTGATGAAAAAAACAACTTCCAAGGGGTTGGAACCGGGAGTGAGGGGTGCTCTAGCTAAAATCCTATGCCAGGAATCCAACAGAGAGGACGGTTCCTCAATCTGAGTCTCAGTTTTTGTTTTATTCTCAGTTGCAAGTCACATCCCAAACCATTTCAGAGACTCTTGGTCAATTCCTGCTCAGGGCATAAAAGACTAATGGAGCAACATTTTTGAGTTTCGTGAGATGCTGCAAGATGTTTTATGCATGGAATAGGTGACCAAATTATCCATCCACTCATGAGGCATGGTTTCATAAATTGGCCCCTTAATCCAAATGTTGCATTGCTTCAAACTGATCAAAACACTAGTTCTCAAAATCAATGATTAAAGCAACTTCTGAGGCATGGCACCTGTGAGTGAGGGGTGTTTGCACCCTATTCGTCACCTTGTGAGAAAATAAGAGGTGCTTACATGCCCAGTTGGGTCTTGTTGAGCATGACAGCTGTAGAGGAAAGAGTTAGAGAAACAAAAACAAAACTATAAGCAAGAATTAAACTAATACAAACTAAAATCATGAGCATATGGATAAAGAAATAACAAACACAACAAGACCAATATCACCAATGTTTTTAGGCTGATCAATTGATGAAATCAAAGAACAATGAATAAAGGGGACTATGAGTCCCTTCTTCCTCCAATGGAAGGCTCTTGTGCCCTCACAAACTTGCTCTCCTTACAATAAGAAAATGAGAATGATGGTGAAAGAACTCCTAGCACATCCACTCAATGGAGAGGTGGATAACTCAATGAAATGGTGCCAATGTGTTATTGCCAAGGAGTGAGTCCTTAAAACAATCTAAGCAGCATAACATTACATGAAATTCCTTGAGAAAATGATGTTTCTTCATGGCTTTTTATAGCATTGCATTGGGTGATTATGTAATTCCTTTGAGGTGTGAAAAGGGGTTCTTTAGGGCTTAATTAGGTCTTTGACCAGCCTACCATGCGGATTCAGCTCAGATTTGAGGGTCAAATCGGCTTGGGAGCTGATCCATAAGTGGTTGGGAGGCCGACCAATTCCATAAATGTGTCGTTTAGCAGGTGCGTGGGTTTTTGTGCCAACAGCCATGCATCATGCGTGTATGCCCGCATGGTACGTTCCTGTTCCACGCATATGCGCACGCACCCAACTTCTGTCAAGAACCCTTCAATTTTTGGTTACTTTGTATAGTTTTTGAACTTTCTGGAATGCTGTGAAATTAATTCAGTGCCATGAATGACTTCATTACTGTTTGACGATGCTGAGTTCTTGTCGCCATGTGCGGACAAAATTTCAGTGATAATAGATGCCCCCTGATGGATGAGGTTAGAAGCATATGTATAGCCGAAATTCGTCAATGTTTCTTCTACTGAGAATGTTGTTGTAAGAGAGAGAAATAGTGGGACCGTGTAGAGCAATCCTTTGGAGAAGAAAGGAACCGGTAGAACCCGACCTTCCATAAGGTGCGTAACAATATACAACTGTGTACAAACGAGGCGGGCATGCCCCATGCTCATGTTATGTAACTCTGACAAAAGATGATGGAAGTGTTGGTGTAGACAACTGCAGCGCCCTCGGGGGCGGTGATGATAAAGGTAGAAGACAATTCTGCAAAGGAATATACTCTGAACAATATGCAATGATCACGGTAAGAAGCAGTGACGATGATGTGGGCATTGATGGCCCTACCAGGTTCAGAGGTATTCGACAAATGATAAAAAGAACTGCAATAGCCACAAAGTAAGACCCACCATAACATGAGAAAGTGTTGGCGTCGAATGTTATGGGAGCCAACGACAGCAGGGAGCAATGGTGTTTTACCCTGTGCCATCCGAGATCTCTCATTAAATGGCGAATGAGAATCAAGATACTGTCGCCCTTCTGGAAAAAGTGTGCTGCTGTCGACAAAAGGGGAACGCGACTCCTAGAAGCAAAGGGCTTCATAGAATCTACTGAAGTGAGGAAGTGGTAGAGGTACATGGATGAAGTCAAAAAGTGGGAAGGCTCAAGACTGCCCTTGGTTGGAGGGTGTATGATATAATGAGTGGCCGCAACCGTGTGACAAGGTCGAGTGTCAGGGGGACTCCAAGACCGAGGATAAGTTGTGCCAAAGGCGGGACAAGGTGAACAAATTCAGAGGGTAGAGGCAAGTGACCTGTGAAGTACTCTGAAGATATGGACGATGCCGGCAAGGGTAGATGAGAAGCAATGCTCCAACCAAGGGTGACATGGGTTGCGTGTGGCCAAAAATGAAGCAAGTCGCCAATGGTGACAACAAAATAAAATGTAATGATTGGAAATAAAGGCGTTTGTAAAATAAATAATGAATAATTTTGGGGAGTAAATGTACAAATACAGAAACGGGTGCCCCATTGTGAAATGAGTGCCCCAGGGAGGGCAGATTTTTGTCTTGGAAAACTGATGAAGGGTGGGGGCCCCATTGGTGAGTTTCTGTATGAGGTAGGTGAAATGAAGATAGGTTCGCAGATGGGCAAACTGATGATGGATAAAATGGAGGGTTCACGATCCTACGGAGGTGCAGGTAAAAAGAATAGAACCATGAAGAGATGATTTGGGAGTCCATATGGGAAGCTAGCAAAATGAGGAGAAGGAGTATGTGGTTGATTCGCAACATGATGAAAGACTATCGGGACTCCCATCCCTAAAGGGTAATGAAGAATAGCATGAGTTTCAAAAGTGCCAAAAGGTGCTATGAATAGGACAACTCATGTGGGTAAGAAAGCTACTGGGTAACAGT